>SRPU01000687.1:0-15053 GCA_018360185.1 Claviceps lovelessii | reverse complement strand
TCTTTTCTTTTCTTTTCTTTTCTTTTCTTTTCTTTTCTTTTCTTTTCTTTTCTTTTCTTTTCTTTTCTTTTCTTTTCTTTTCTTTTCTTTAGTTTTATTATTTTTGTTTTCTTTTCGTTTTCTTCCTGTTCCTCTCCAATATCTAAACAAGTGCAGTTACTCCTGGACCAACTGGTTCTGGTTCATCGGAGTCGCCCTCCCGCTGATGCAATACCTCATTGCCCGTCGCTATCCACGCAGCCTCGCCCGGTACATCATCTGGCCGGCTGTATTCAGTGCGCCCGGTCTCGTCCCTCCTGCCACGCTCTACTTCTTGCTTCCATGGGTAGTGGTGGGCGTGATTTTCAACGGATGGATTCGGCGGAGATATCTTGGCTGGTGGAGTAAGCGCGCACATTTCGAGGTGTCTGGGCTCCGGATGCCGAGTCCTGACCCTCTCCTCCTCTGTCTCCTTCTTTTGCTGACAACACGGCAGATAAGTACAACTACGTCCTCTCTGGTGCCCTGGACATTGGTGCCCGGATGTGCGTCGTTGTCGTGGCTCTGTGCCTGGGTGTAGGCAATGCCCATTTTCCAAGTTGGTGGGGGAACACCGTCATGATGGAGACGCTGGATTTTACCAAGAAGGCGGTGACGAGGAAATTTGTCCCGAATGTGACGGAACCGATTGGTCCAGCTTATTGGTGATTGGGAGTATGTGTGTATAGACGGGGTCGCGTAGTCAGTTTTTGTACTGACGAACGGTCATTTTCGATAAGGGACATGTATGTATGTATGTATGTATGTATGCGTCTTTGTGCGTATAAATGTACACCTGTGTAAATGCAGGTATAGACATCCATACGGCGTATATAGATGAAAATGGACGGACCTGTCAGCCAAATGGTAATGGTAAATGGTAAATGGTAAATCATTGACCACAGGACAAATTCCCCATTAACACCGCAAGACAAAAAAAAAAGTCATTCTATTTAATCACAGATGCGTCACCGGGTTTATTTCTTTATTTCTTTCTTTACTTCTTTATTTTTTTCTTTATTTTTTCTTTTTTTTTCTTTTTTCTTTTCTTTTTTTTTCTCTTTTACTCTCTTTCTTTCTTTCTTTTTTTTTTCCTTTATTATTATTATTTTCTTTCTTTATTTTATTATTTATTTTATTATTTTTTCTTTCCTTCTTCTTTTTTAAAACCTTTCAAACTTCTACCTCGATTGGCCGCTCCCGGAACCCGGAACCCGACGCCGGCCCACATTGCGCCAAGGCCCGGCAACGTCATCCAAAGTACCTAGGTACCGTGTACGAGCTGGCCGGCAGCAATCACAACTTCTTCCCTTCCGCCTCGCAAACCCCCATCCCGGCGCAACCAAAACCTCATCCCCAACCCGAGCCTCGGTCCGACAGCTCGTCCCTCTCCGAGCGCGCAAAAACTCCCCCGTTGTCCCCAAACCACATGAACCGTCTCTTGCAACTCATCCTGCGCGTCACCCTCCTCCCCTCTCCTCCGACAGCATGATGTCCTCCACCACCGAGGAGGATCCCTTCCTCCAAGTCCAACAGTATGACACGTCCCTTCCTCCCATGTTCTGCAGCCGCTCGTCCGTCGAAAACTGAAGCGGCCGCCCGCCACAATCTCCAGAGACGTCCTCGCCCAACTATCGTCCACTCGTCCCCTCTTCGCCTCCTACCTCCGCATCCGCTCCCTCTCCACGAACCCGTCCTCTCCCGAACTCGCCTCCGCCCTCACCGACCTCGAAACCTCCCTCGCCTCCCTCGCCGAAGACCTCGCCGACCTGGTCGCCTCCGTCCAGGCCATCGAATCCAACCCCTCCCAGTATGGCATCTCCACCGCCGAACTCGCCCGCCGGAAACGCCTCGTCCAGGAGGTGGGCGGCGAGATTGAAGACATGCGCGAAGAACTCGCCGTCAAGACCACTCCCCAGTCCGGGCAGTCCGCGAAACCGTCCCACCCAGCTTCCTTTGCCCCCGGCGACAACTCCCGAGCCCGCGCAGACGACGGCGCAGCAGACGCCCGCGCAGACGACGACCAAGACGCCTACGCCGAGTTCGAGCACCAGCAGCAGCTGGGCATGATGCGCGAACAGGACAAGCACCTGGACGGCGTGTCCCAGACCGTCGGCAACCTGCGCCGCCAGGCAGGCGACATGGGCCGCGAGCTGGAGGAGCAGAGCGAGATGCTGCACGTGGTGGACGAGACGGTCGAGCGAGTCAGCGGCCGGCTGCAGAGCGGGATGCAGAAGCTGCAGCATGTGATGCGGCGGAATGAGGATCGCTGGAGCGGGTACTGCATCGGGGTGTTGATTTTTGTGCTGATTCTGCTGTTGTTCCTGTTGGTGGTTCTATAGGATTCATAGGGATTCCGTTCTCGTTGTTGGTTTTTTTTTTTTTTTTTTTTTTTTTTTTTTTTTTTTTTTTTTTTTTGTTATGTGCTGTTGATTCTACAGGCGGTTCCATAGGGATGCTGTTATTGTTCCTGCAGACTGCCTTGGTCTGGGGTCTTTTTTTTTCCCCCTATATTCCGTAGCGAGTTATTGCCCATGCTTCCAGAAGTCTTGGTTTTTTTTTGTTCTTATTTTAGCTGCTGGGAAGGGGCCATGCACTTGGGACTACAACACACACACACACACACACACACACACAGATATATATATACATACACCTCCCATTCATGCAACATAACTGTCATTGATCGTGTTGTATTTTTTTTCCTATCCCTTATCCTGACTTATTCCGTCGTTATTGCATCCAATTCCACCCAAAAAATAGTCCATCTATATCCTGCGTCCCCCCCCCCCCCCCCCTTCCCCAAAACGACCATGGATAGGATGCAGCGCCGTTATATGCAATCGCGGCATTCTGGCCTCCCATGCAAGCATTGGCCTCTCAAAGACGAGCAATACTTGATGGCGCGTTGGACAAAGGGGGACAGGCGGGCTCGCATTGCGGCGTCCCATATGTAGAGGCCATGATTCATCATGAGCATGGAAACTTGACGAGTCGCTAAGACGGGTGGTGGTTCGCCATGCCCATACTACCCTACCCCAATGCCAGTCCTCTGCCTGTGCGGAGGATATCGCCCAGCGCGCGTAGAGATCCTGCAGCCGAGGAGTGCGCAGGCGCCTTTTTCGGAAACTCCACCAGAGCAAGCCGCAGAGCCACCACGGCCGCGTTTCCATAAAAGTTGAGGAAGCGCTGCTCGTGCCCGTCAATCATGGCGCGCAGGACAACCATTTGCGTGTTGGACACCTCGCCCGGCGGACAGTTGACGATGCGGGCGAATGCCCTCCAGTAATGCGTGGGCGGGTACGGGTTCGTCTTGGACGACTTGCTAAAGTCTCGCAGCGCGATGGAGGCGAAACCGGCTCCCAGACCGGCCATTCGGTCGTTGTGCTTCTGCTCGGGAATCCACGACCCACCCTCCTTTTTCCAACCCAGGGCTTTCCTGCCCACCTCGAGCTTCTCGTTGCCGCGCGATCCAAAGAGCACGGGACACACGACCCTGAACTTGGCAATGACAATGTCCATGAGGGATTGTCCCCGCCACGAGAAATCCTGGTGGGAGAAGATCTGGGCGGTAAAGACACCAATGGGGTCTGCCGCCTTGGGGTCCGCTCTGCATTCGTTGATGAACTGCCGGATGATGTTCTTGGCGATGATGTTGATCAAGTAGACAAACATGGAGGGTAGTGTGGGACCGTTGTTTGGGCCGTCGACGCTGGCTGGCGGTCTGGGTGTAGCGACGAACTGGCTAGCATCGACCATTGGGCTGGGGAGCTGCCCGTCAAGCGACTGACGAAGCAGCGCCATGAGTTTGCTTGTCTAACCAAAACAAAACAAAGAAAAGAAAAGAAAGGAAAGAAAAGAAGAGGAGGGGAAAGAACAGGGGAAGGGTTGGAGAACCACTTGTTTTAGTGAAAAAGGCATCGACTATTGAAATTGCACACACACATATATACTCATGTACAATTGTGCTGCAGGTCACGGGGATGATCTACACTTACTATTTGTGTGTTCGCTCCCTTGACGCCCGTCAACTGGCCAATGGATATGCGGATTTCTCTTCGAAGGGAACCGACTTTGCCTTTCAGAGGTGAACCCGGGACCTTGGATGCGCTGATGATGTCGGATCGGAGTTTCTTGAGGGCTTGGTGGATCTGTATGTATCGATCTGATAACGGGTCTAGGGATGATGGCTTTTGCTGCACTGGCTGGGGCGATGGTGCAGAAATAGGTTTCTCGGAAAAGACGCTCGGGGTGCTCAGCGAGGGGTCGTTCTGGCTCGAAGCTGCGGGCGGCCGAGGTTGAGCTTGTTGCTGGCCAAGTGAACCAAACGGATTGCCATTTGCAAGTAGGCCATTAGGCTGTTGTTGTTGTTGTAGTTGTAGTCGTAGTTGTTGTTGTTGTGATGTTGGTCCTGACAATGATGCGCCCGGCTGCTGTGCCTTCAACTGCTCCGACGGCGCTGGAGCAAGATTCCCGGCCGGCTTCTCGCTCGATTTCACCACCGCCTCTGGTTCTGGCTTCGGCGGCGGCGGCGGCGGCGGAGGCTTGGGTATCGATTTGGCCTTGAGCTCCTGCAGTCTCTTCTCCTCGGCCGCAACGGCTGCCTCTGCCCTCAGCCTTTCCTGCTCCCTGCGCTCCTGCTGTACAATCTGATTGTGCTTCTCCTTGAGCTTGTGCAGATCAAAGACGCGGAGAGCCAGCTCTCGCACTCGATCGTGTTCGGCCTGCGCCGCGGCAAGGGCATCGCGATGGCTCAACTCCGTGTTCCGATCGTCCAGGAGGAAGCTGGAGACGTGGCCTCGATCGGGGCTCGAGAGCAGCTGACTTCTCCTCAGCGGTGACGAATTCGGCATGGCTGTTTGGTTACGATGAGGTAGGGCGGAGGGGAAAGGACGCGGGTGTCGCTACCGTATCATCGACATGTGTTTAGAGTTTTGTATGAAGGCTAATGCTCCTCGCCGTTTCGGTTGACGTCTGTTTCGAACTTTTTTTTTTTTTTTGTTTTTTTTTTTTTTGGTTTCCACCCCCTGTTTATTGGACTTTGCGATGAGCGGCTGTGAGAAGGGTTGCTCAAGCCAATTCTCGAAAGCGCGAAACCGGACTCCCTTTACGATAAAGGGACGATAAGAGGTTAAGTAGAGGTGGTTGAAGGTACGTACCGCGTGACGGGTTGGTGGCGACAAGCACCGCAATACCATGTACCCAGGTGTTTGATTGGATGCTGAAGGAGCACCTGGTGGCATATTTGTCCCGGTACTTGGCAGGTACGCCGGCCTGTCCTTGTTCCACACGCTGCAGGGTAGCAAGCAGCAAACTTGGCGAATGTTACAGACCACCCCAACGGACCGGATTAACCTTATTCCGGGTGACGGCTCGACCAATTATATCGCACACAGCGCTCGCCGCATATATGCAACGAGCTATGCCTATAATCACTATATATCCGTTATAAGCTCCCTCTATAATTACTATATATTCCTTATAAGCTTAAAATAGCCTCTTTTTATATAAACTAACCCCTAGTTTTAAATATTATAGCTAGCTAGTCTTTAATAACCTTATAAATTTATTGCCTAGCCTAACTACTTTATAAATCTCTAACTAAACCTAACCTTAGCTATTATATATTAAAGACTTTTATTTAAATTTATATTATATTACTTTAAGTAATATTTAATATTATATTTACCCTAGCTTTTACTTTAAGAACTACTTCTTAAGAACTTACTACTAAGGAACTTATTATAAAAATCTAATAGCTAAGCTACTATATAGAAAAACTCTTTAGCACTTAATAAAATAAATAGAATTTAAAATAAAACCTTAAACCTAAAAACCCTAGCCTTTATAATAATATTATTTTTAAGTTTTAAAGCTTTTTTACTTAGCTTAAAACTTATTATTACTTTTATTTCTAAGCTTTAAGTAAGCTAGTTTAGAAAGTACTATATACTAATAAATACCTTAAAGGGACTACTTTTATATAATTTAAACTTATTATAAAAGACTACCTTAATAATAATAATAATAGTAATAAAGAGAATAAAACTAATACTATTTTCTCTAACTTTAGTAAGTTTAAAAAAGCTATTAAAAAAGCTTTTAAAATAGTTAATAAAAGCTAAGCTATTATTTAGTAAATAAATAAACTTAGGTAATAAGGATTTATAGTAAACTATACTACTAAATTCTAATAGCTTGCTTTTTAACTTAATTAAAATAATAAACCTTTAATATTTATATTTTATAAAAAATTTAAAAAAGAGGTAAAGAATAAACTCTTTAAAGAAAATATACTTAAAACCTTAACTAATTATATAGCTATAGCTATTAGAATTAATAATAAATAATACTAATAATATATATAAAAGAAAGGAAAAAATACCTAAAATATATAAAAGAAAAAGTATATTACTAACTATACTAATTAGGGATAATAATAATAAGAACTAATAGTATATATATATACTATTAATTTAAAAAGAATAAACCTTAATATTATATAAAAACCTAAGGAAACCTAGAAATACTATAACTATAGCAAATTTAGTTACCTTACTAAAGAATATTAAAAACCTAAAAAAGAGTAAAAATTAATACTAAAAGGTAAGTAACTTAATACTATAAAATAAAAGCTAGTATTTAAAGGATAATAGCCTAATACCTCTAAAGAAAACTATAAATAGCTAAATTAAATAATATGCTTTAATAATAAATATATTATTTATATTAGTAATAAGAAAGAGAGTAGCTAGTACCCTTAATTTTTAAAGAAATATACTCTTATTATTATAAATAATAAAATTATATTAGTCTATACTATAAATCCCCTTTTTAAATAAGTATAATAAGTATAACACTATAAATTAACTACTAATAAGAAAATAGGTAATTATATCTATATTTATATAGTAAGGTTTATAAAGGCCCTTAAATATAAATAGTAACCTAAGGGATATAAAAATAATAATTTATATATCTCTTTATAAAACCCTAACTATATATAAATATTATAGGTATTCTATACTTATATTATCTATAAAGCATATATATTAAGAAAAGTAAGGTAAGGCATTTATTCTATTAGAATTAAAGGAGTCTCTATTAATACACTATATTTTTAAAATAAATTATATAAATAGAAGTTAGGCTAATAATACCCTTAAAAAATAGTCTCCCTTATACTTAATAAAAAAATACCTATAAACTACTAAATAACCTTTTTTCTAAACTAACTATATAAAATAAGCATATATTAACTATATATATTTAAAAAGGCAATATAATAAATAAACCTTTTAAAGAATAGAATAACTTTTAAATTTAAAGGGTATAATAGAATTATATTACTATATAATTTAGTAGATTATTAATAATACCCTATTTTACGCTACCCTAAGCATTTACTTAATAAAGCAGCTAATTAGCATTACCTTAGCCCCTATACCTAATAAAATAAGCCCTAGTATAAATAAAAGTATATAGTTAACTATAATAAATCTAATTATATATAGCATTATAATAAAAAGGTATATATTTAATAGTAATTTAGGTACTTATATATAGAGGGATACTTTAAAAAACTAATAAAAGGCAATAAGTATTATAAGTAGTACTTTATAATTTAGTAATAAATTAAGGAAGAAAACCCTAAAATATTAAAAGAAGTATTAATAACCCCTATAGAGAATATAAAAAATAAGGAATATTAATTATAATAAAGCTATAGTATAACTTAGAAAAGAAACTAATAACTCTATATACTACTAACTATAGCTATAGTAATAAAACAGTATTAAAAGCTAAGATTATAGAATATTATATTAATACCTTAGTAAATAGTAGTATAATAAGTAATTATATCTTACTTAAAGTTATTAATTATTACTAACTTCTATAAAGAAAGAAATAGGTCCTATATACACTATATAATATTAAAGGAACTATATTTAACTATAATAATAGTATAATTAATATAGAACTTAATATTAGCATTAAATTCCTTAAATAAATAAAAGTTATTACCTTTAATATAATAGATATATTAGATTATAATCTTATTCTAGAATACCTATAGCTATAGAAGAGCAACCTAATAATTAACTAAAGGACTAGCTACCTATAATAGAATAAGATTATAAGCTAATAGTATTAAGGGATTTTAGAAGTATAAGCAGAGCTTTATAATAACTTAGTAATAATAGTATATAAGCTAAAAACTAAGGTATTAACTAAAAAGAATATACTATAAGGAATAAATTATAAGCTTTAATATATAGTATATAAGAAAATCTAGAAGGTTATTACTACCTTATAGAAAAACCTTATATATTTAAATAATATACTAAGGAAACTCCTAGTAACTATTAAAAGCCTTAAAGAATATAAAGAATAAATAAAATATATTTTAAAAGAGTATTAAAAGTATAAAGAACTTTTCTAAGAGAAACTTAAAATAGGACTCCCCTAATATAATAAATAGGATTATAAAATAGTGCTTAAAGATAAAACCTTAACTACCTTCTATAAAATCTATAACCTTAATAAAAAATAGCTTTAAATATTAAGGGAATATTTTAATAAAATGCTAACTAAAGGATATATCTATATATTAATATTAAAAGCTAAATACCCTATAATATTTATACCTAAGAAAAACAGTAAGCTATAACTTATTATAGATTACTAATAACTTAATAATATTACTATAAAGGATTATATACTACTTTTACTAATATCTAAGCTTTATAATAAATTATATAGAAAGAAATAGTTTATAGCACTTAATCTTAAAGGGGTATATAATTTAATATATATAAAATATAGGGATAAGTGGAAAACAGCGTTTTAAACTAAATTTAGGTTATTTAAATATTTAGTAATACCTTTTAGACTTACTAATGCCCTTACTATGTTTTAATAGATAATTAATAATATTCTAAGAGAATATCTTAATATTTTTATAGTAGCCTACCTTAATAATATTCTAATTTTCTTTAATATGCTTAAGGAATATAAAGCATATATATATAAAGTGTTATAATTACTTTAGAATATTAATCTCCTTATAGAACCTAAGAAAAGCAAGTTTTATATTTAAGAAGTTAGTTTCTTAGGATATATAATTTAACTAAAAGAAATTAGAATAAAGTAATTGAAGGTTAACTTTATAAAGGATTAGCTATAACTAAAAATAGTTAAAGAAGTATAAAGCTTTATTAGATTTACTAACTATTACTAATAATTTATTAAGGATTTTAAGCAGATTATAATTTCTCTTTATAACCTTACTAAAAACAGTATTACCTAGAAATAGAATAACTAAATATAATAAGCCTTTAACTAAATTAAAGAAGCTATACTAAAAAAACCTATACTTATTACCTTTAACCCTTAAAAACCTATTAAATTAGAAATCAATACCTTTAGGTTTACCTTAGGAGTATAAATTAGTTAATATAATAAGGAAGGAAGATTATACCCTATTGCCTTCTACTCTAAAAAATTATATAGTATAGAACTTAACTATTTAATATATAATAAAGAATTCCTTACTATTATTAATGCCTTTAAGGAATTTTAATATTATTTCCTTAAGAACTACTATAAGGTTAAGGTATATATAAATTATAAAAATATTACTTACTTTTCTATAATATAATAGTTAAATGCCTACTAAGTATACTAGGTAGAATATCTCTCTAAATTTAACTATAAGATAATTTATAGAAAAGGATTAGAAAATAGTAGGGCTAATGCCCTAAGTTAATAAATTAACTATAATAAAGGAATCCTACTAGGGTTAGGATAACTCTTTAAAATAAACCCTAATAGAAGCCTATAATAATAATTAATTAATATAATACTTTATATAGAAGTAAAGCATTTAGTATATAATAATATCCTTAAATAAACTAAAGAGTATAAAGATAAGTTACTAAAAGAATACACCCTTAAACACTCTACTATACTAATATATAAAGGAAAGATCTAAATCCTTAAAACACTATAGAAGAAAGCTATTAAAACACTATATAAATACCCTATATTTAGTTACTAAGGGATATAAAGAACTAAGGATAAAATATAGTAAACCTTTAACTTCCTAGGCATTAAAGAAGTAGTCTATAATATAGTAATCTTTTATGCCTAGTATGCTTATAGCAAGGCTATATACTATAAGCTATATAGAGAACTAAAACCACTATAAGTTATATAACTTCTATAAGAATCTATTGCCTTTAACTATATTACTAAATTACTACTATTAAAAGAACCTATAACTAATATAGAATATAATAGTATATTTATAGTAATAGACTAACTAATAAAGTATAGGTATTTCTTACTATATAAAAAATCTAGCAATACAGAGAAACTTACCTATATTTTCTTTAAAATAATAGCTAATAACTATAGGCTTTTAAAGGAAATTATCTTTAATAGAGGTACTATATTTGCTTTAAAATTCTAGCAAGCCCTAATAGCTTAGCTTAGTATAAAACATTAACTTAGCACTATATACTACCTATAAATAAATAGTTAAACTAAATAATTAAACTAAACGCTTAAATAATATCTATAATGCTATATAAACTATAAGTAAAATAATTAAGTTATATAGTTACCTATAGCATAACTTACTTATAATAGCACTATAGCTAAATCTATAGAAATCTTGCTATATTATGCTAATTATAGCTACTAACTAGAAATATATTAAACCCCACTAAAAGGACCTAATATAGAAAAAGCTATATTATTAGTAGAATAGCTTAAATAACTATATAAGTAAATAAGATAAGAATTAGAATTTATAAGAAAACAAATAGTAAAATACTATAATTAGAAAAGAGAAAAGGGACTAACCTTAAGAGAAGGAAGTATAGTATATCTTCTCTAAAGATATATTGTGACGGGGGGAAAAGAAACACAACACCAAAAGGAGCGGTATGCCCACAAACGCAACGAAGCTCCCCGTTGTATTCCGGATTGTGATGGTGGCAAGCGGGCACTTAGAAGAGGGAAACCTATATAAAAAAAAGTTATAGATAGTTAGAATTCTTTCTAATTAGATAGTTTAGAATATTAGAAAGTTAAAAATAGCAAGGGGTTTATAATAAAATATAGAATATCTTTAACACAGTAGCAACCGCAGCTAGGTTATTAGAACATTATAGTAATAGGTGCTTTTGCACCTATACACTAAAATTAAAAAACAGGAAATAGATAATATTTTTTAACTATCTAAGGGCTTAGGACCTTTTTATACTATTTAATTAGATAGTTTAATTATATTGCGCTAAGGTCCAATGCCCTTAGTTATTATAATAACCTCTTTCTACCTATCTATGGCCTATGTCTCTCTGGCCCTAATATAACACCTTCCTAGGCTTATAGTCTTAGAGAAACGACTATAAGCTAATAAAAACAATATTAATAGGACTTAAATAAAAATAAAAAACTTTTCTAATTAAATAATTCTAATATACTCTTAGTTTAATTTTATCCTTTTAGTTCTCTTTAATAGCCTAGGTATAGTTAGGGTTATTAGGTTATTTTTCCTTTTTTACTGCTTCTTTAGTGTAACTAATTAACTATTTATTATATTATAACATTACTAAGCTCTTTTAGTATAAGATTCTGCTTTTTCCCTATTGCCTTTTATTTCTATATATACTCTTATAGCAATTTCCTTCTAAGCTTTATAGGCTACTAATTCTAAGGGAATAATTAATAAATATAACCTAAAACTAAGGGAAAGGGCTAAGATATTATATTAAGGGACCTTCTTATAATATAGCTTAGGCAGTAAACCTATTATAGTAGTATAGGCTACTTTCTAAAGGTTAATTTCTTTAGCATCCCTTAATAATATATTATAAGCTAGATCTTACTCTTCTCCCTTTAATTCTTTAAAGTAAGTAGCCTATAGCTATTTACTATAGTTAGCTTTATTTAACTTTTACTATAGCACTTCTTTAGCTTATACTTTTTTTATAATATACTTAGTAATATTACTATCTAGCTATGCTTATACCCTAGCTATAAATTCTTTTTACTAGTATTACTTTAAGGCTTTTTTCTCTTTATATAGACTACTAAATAAAGGTATAAATAGTTATAAGAGATTTATAAAAGTACTTAAGGTTAATATGCTATATTTACGCTATCTCTTAATCTTATTAGGGGAGTAAAGAGACTATTTAAGTAATATAAGCACTTTTAATATAATAGTAGGCAATAATAAAGGACTTTTAAGAGAAAGAACCTTCTAATTAAATGCTTTTTATAGAATTAGTAGTAAAAAAGAAGAGTAATCTATTCTTTATAAGGTTATAGCATTATTAAGTTTCTTTCTTTACTAAATTATTTATATTAAAATAATACTATTAATAATTTAGGGTTTAGAATATATTATAATTATTAGTAAGGCCTAAGAATTCTATAGTTATATACTTTAGAACTATACCTACTCCTAATTATATATTATAACTTATTTAATATTACTTAAATAATAGTTTTAGGCTATTAATATAAGAGAGGGTAACTAGCCTTCCCTAGCTATTTAGCTAAGAATTTAAGGAAAAAGGAATTTCCCTTCTAGCCTTTAATTAAGGTAGCTAATATTAAACCTAATATATTAATGCCCTTAGTTTAGATTAAATAGTATTATATATCCTAACTTATTTATAGCTATATTAGCAAATAGGTAGAGAGTTCTTTATATCCTAACTCTATATATAGGTAGATTATTAAGAATATTATTTATAAATACCTACTACTATAAGGAAAGCTTAAAATAAGCTATAGGCTACCTAAATAAAGGGGGTTTTATAATAGCTTTTACTAATATTCTTATTTTAGTTTATTTATTTAGAATTTTACTAAAACAGACTTTAGCAAAACCCCTTAAGGTATAAGTAAAGAAAGTAAGATAAGTATAGCTATACTTATAAATGCTATTCTAGGCTAATTTAGGGATAGTAATAGCTTTAAACTTATATAGGTAATTTAGTATTTATAAAACTTACTTAAACCCTTTAATAAACTTTTTAAACCTAGCTTTATAATTATAAGGAAGAGTGTTGTAAAAGTATAGGCAATTTATATATTAATTAAAGATAAAGGCTATCTAATAGTTTATAAAGTAAATAAACCCTATAGCAAAGCATTTACTATACTAATTTTAGTATAATAAGTATATATTTTATTAGTTACTATATTAAATATTAACTAAATTATTATTTAAAAGCCTATTATATATACTAAGGATTTTAGCTTTATAAGTCTTAATTATAATATTTATATTTTTAATATAGAACTTATAGGGTAGGAAAACTATATATTTCTTAAGACCTTGCTTAATAATTCTTCCTATAGTAATAAGGGTAAACTAGTTAAGCTAATTATTCCTAAATTTTATAAAAAGAGTATATAAGAGTCTATAAATATTGCTTAGGTATTCTTACCACTTTATCTCTATTTAGCCTGTATTAATTAGCCTTATCTCTATATAGCTATCTATATTAAATAGCTAAGGGTTAAAGTGCACTATATAGAATAGCTAGTAAAATCTTAGCTAAAAGACTATAGGCTAAGCTAAGAATATTTAATTAAATAGAATAGTAATAAGTAGTATTTCTAAAGTTATGTAAAATTTACCTAATCTGCTATATAATTTAGCAATTATAGTAAGTAAAAGTAAACTTTATAGGTAAAAGTAATCCACTTCCCTAGAATTAATATATTAAATATTCTAGGGAATGCTATGCTACTAAGGGATATAGTTAGTTATATTAGTAACTATTTAGATAGTTTAAATAGTAGAAAGCTAAGAAAAATAAAAGTATAGCTTTTTCTTTATAAATAAAGTAAAATTTATAGGCTTCTTAGGTAAGGAAAGGAATAGTATATTTTATAGAAATATATATAGCTATAGAAGGGAAACTTAGAGTAGAAAAAAGGGATAATATAGGCTTATATAAGTAGGGAGGTTTCTTAAAAGGTAAGGTTATAAGAGAAAGAGAGAAGAGGGAGGAAAAAGAGGTAGGAAAAGAGGTAAGCAAAGAGGTAGGCAAGGCTGTATTTGTTATAATAACGCAATTTAGCACCTAATTTTTATTAAAATAATAATTGCCTAAAAGACTAACTATTAAGCAGACTATTTAATTAGTTACTAGCTATTAACTTTAAGTTAGTAATTTATAGTATAACCTCTTCTATATAAAGCTCTTAAATATATCTCCTACTCTCTTATTATCTTATTATTTTTCTTCTTTTTTTACTAACCCCTTTTTCCTTTAAATGCTTTATTTTTTTAAATACTTTAATAACTCTTTCTATTATAAATTGCCTTAACTAGCCTTATTCTTAGCTTCTTAATATCCTTAATATTATTACTTAAAAGGTTAATAAATAGTCCCTTTTTTCTTTAAATAATTTAGTATAGTATAATAGAGGCGTAATTTTTTATATAATAACTAAAACCTATATAGTATATAATTTATTTAATTAGATTATAAACATTAAAGCTAATAACTCTTAAGTTCTATTATTTTTTCTAGATTTTAGTGCTTAGTAGCACTAACCTTAGTAAGGGCAGTGTCTCTATATATTCTTTAATTATTATTTAAAGAAAAAAGCTTAAGAATTAGCTATAATACTATATAGACTTTTTTAAAGCTATCTCTCTTTAAAAGGACCTTTTTAAAGAAATTTTATATACTTATTTTAAACTCTAGAAGCCTGCCTATACTAAAAGATAAACTAATAGTGTTATTATTTTTATAGAGCTTACTTATTCTAAGGGGTATTTTATAATAGTAGTTATAGAATGTTTTAAATAAAAGTTATCTTTCCTTATATAAATATATAGAATAGTAAATAAAGCATTTTATTCTTCTTATACTAATATATATCTTAAAATAGTTACTGCTTTTAGAGAGTATATAAGTGCCCTTTATTATAAATATATTTCTTTTAAAAATATTTATAATAGTGCCTATAGTAACTATATTTAGAAGTCTAAGAGC
>SRPU01000686.1:0-15059 GCA_018360185.1 Claviceps lovelessii | reverse complement strand
TATATAAATAAATTTTATAAAAAATAAAAAGTAGCTTATAAAGCCTAGCTAGTAACTAGGATTTACTAATAAGGTTAGTAGGTATATAAGGGAAAGAAGTAAAAAACCCTTTTATAATTACTAACTATATAAACTATTAAAATTACTCTTACTATCTATATATATTTATAAATTTAAATTTAAATATAATTTATTAAATATTATTATTATAAATTCTTTAGTAAATTAAATAATGCTAAAAATAATATAAAAGCTTCTATTTTATATAATATTTAGCTAACTATAGCTTACTATAGTGCTCTACTCTATAGAGTAGTAAACCTATATATATATACTTACTAAGCTTACTACCTTAGTAAACTATACTCTATAGCACCTACCTTAGTTATTTCTAATAGGTTATAAGCCTAAAAGAGAACTTTTAATATTTAGATTATTTACTAAATTTTTCTAATAATAAAATAATATATTATTATATTTATAAAGAATATAGAAGTTATTATTCCTTTTATAAAAAAGAATAAATTTACTAAAAAGAAGTTTTTCTTTCTATAAAATAGAAAAAATATAGTATAAATAAATTTCTACTTTTATAAAAATTTAGAATTAGTAAAAAATGGGGATGTTTTACCCTATAAGAAGTTTTTCTTTATAAATAAAATATATTTTTATAAAAGACCTTATTTTTATAAAAAGAAAATGTATAAAAGAGTTTTTACTTCTATAAAAAGATAGAGATATAGTATTTCTACTATAATTTAGAAGACTACTTTCTATAAAAGAGCAGATAGAAGATTTTCTACTTTTATAAAATAAAAAGAGGGAATATAAAAGTCTTTTCTTTTATAAAATAGAAAAATATAGAAGTATTTCCTTTTATTAAAAATAAAAGGAATAGATTTAAGAGATTTAGGCTAAATTGGCTTAGGGGTCCCTACCCTAGAGTAGTTATAGGCAGAGTATGTAAATTAATAGATTTTTTAGAAAAATAATAATATTTCGAATATTTTAGAAAAATCAGAAATTTTAGTAGCTACTATTACCTCTACCCTAACTATAGCTTTAGAACCTATAGTTAAGCTAGTATAAGAAAAAACTTAAGAAAGCTCTAAAAATTAAAACTTAAATATTCTAAAGTCTTTTAATAATTCTATTATTAAGGAATTTAATAAGAGGGTTTATAGCTTTCTAAAGAGAGCTAGGCTAAAGGAGCTAGAAAATTTTAATTAGTAAAAACAGGCCTTAAATACATAGTTTAGGGCACTAGGAATGCCTAATTTCTTAGAAAATCCTAGTAAAATCTTAGTAATTCTAACTAAGCTATTATTCTTATACTTTTAAGAGATAGCTATACTAAAGGCCCCTAAAATGCTATAATTTAGCAAAAACACCCCTTAAAGGTATATAGTGTTTGAATCTGCTGGTATTCTTAAAGTGCTAAAATATAGCATAGTACTCTATATAACTAATTTTATAGCCTAAATTTCTAAGGTTATAAGGAGTCCTTAGAGTCCTTTAATGCTTTATTTAATAACCTACTAGCTAGGCTAAATTTAGTAAGTGTTTTTATAAAGCCTATAGACTAAGTAAACTAATATTTATAAGCTTAAAACTTAACTTTTTCTTATTAAGCTAAAAGGTAATATTTTTCTATAAGACCTAATAGGGCTCTAGGGGCCTCTATAAAGGCACTAAATTTATAATTTCTTATAGCTAATTTACTAAAAAAGTAAAGAAATAAAAGCTCTTTAATATTTAAAGCTTTATATTATAAAGCTATTACTACTTCTAAAGCATTTACTTATGGAGGCTCTAAAGAAAATAAAACCTCTAAATATTTTAATAAGAATAAAAAAAAGCAGAATTCCCCCTAAGAAAATAAGGGGAATTTAAACCCTAATTGTAAAAAAAAGGGTAAAAATTAGGTTAAAAAATCCTCTAAAAAGGCTAAGGATAAAGATAGGGGTTAAGAGGGGTCTTTTATACTAGGAAATTTTAACCTTTCTTTAGGTGCCCTAAAGCCCTATAAAAGACCTAGTAGCCCTAATACTGGTAGTAATTCTAGTAAGAATTCTAGTATTTTTTCTAAAGACTCTAGTACTTTTAGTAAAGCTAGCACTAAAGTTAATAGGCTTAAAAATAAAATATCTTCCAAAGCCTTTAATTTCTATAATAAAGAGATAATAAACGCTATTCTTTATAATATAGATTTTACTATTTACTTAGTTAATTCTAAGGAATGTTTTATAAGCTATATACCTTATAAAAAAGGGGAAGCTAGGCCTATAATAACTAGTAGAGGTCCTATCTATTCTAAGGAATATAGAAAGGCTAAATGTTTAGTTTTATATTAGTAAAATCCTAATAAATATAGGCCCTTAGTCCTCTAAAATGCACTATATTTTCTAAAATTAAATAGAAATATAGTAAGTAGGCTAAAGCACTATTTAGTAGGTAGCTATATGTTATAGCCGCTCCCTGCTATAACTACGGTTATGGAATGCGTATAATTAAGCTTATAGGACCTAAGGGGGCATAGAAGTTAAAAGGTATATAGTGCCCTTACTATAACTTAGCAGCGCACTAAGAGGGTATATAAAAGGAGAAGTATATATAATTATATAATAGGGTCGAGATTTATACTTTTAAGCCCTACCCCTTACCTAATAGCTATATTATAATATATTTTTTATATTTTAGTCTTTACTTTACTTAATAGTATTTATATTTAGCCTTAATAACTAAATCTTTCTTTTCTTTAAGAATAGTAAACTATTAACTAATTTAAAATAATTATTAAAAGAATTACTTATTTAATCAATTATAATTTATTATAGTTTTATAAAAAGCTAATTATTTATTAAATATAATTAAAGAGAAGAAGTATTTTATAATTAAAAACTCTAACTTTACTTATATAAATAACTATAATACTAATAAAGAAATAGCTTTTAATAATAAGATTAAAAAAATAGCTTAATTATTATAAGCTATATAAGTAGCCTATAAATATAAAAACCTAAGGCACTTTAAAAGTTTTTTAAAGAAGTTAACCTTACTAAAAATTATAAAAGTTATAAGCTTAGTATTATTAATACCTTTAATATTAGTTATATTATAACCCCTAAGCTATAGGCTTATTTTATAGTTATAGCGCTTTTTATATAGATAAAACTTATAAAAGCTTAACTTTAAGCTTTTATATATAAAGGTAATATTTATAAAAGCTTTTAAAATTTCTTATTAAACTTATATATAATATTTACTATAAATCCCTATATATTTCTTAGGGATACTACTAAGGTAGTATATACTAATAGCTACCTTATTAATAATATAAAGTATTAATAAATATAATATACTATTACTAATAGCTTTATAAACTTTAAAGAGTATACTTAAATAAAATTAATAAAATAGCTTAAAACTAAAACTATTAATAAGAATATATACTACTTAAAAGCTACTAAAGTATTAATAAACCTTTAATAAAATAATAAAATATTATTTTAAACCTTTTTTTATAAATAAAGTAAAGTTAAAGCTAAGCTTTTTAAAGCTATTTTAAAATAACTTTAAATTTATATATTTTTTAATAGCCTTAACCTTACTATTAAAAAGTAAATATTAAGCTAGGAGTTTCTTTAAAGCTAAAACTACCTTTAAAGCTAAGGTAAAAAGGTAGAAAATATTAATAAAGAATCCTTAAATAACTAAGAATACTTAAGTTTTATAAAGTGTAAGTAATAAAAATTATACTCTTTAGTAGTAAGCTAGGAGTAATATAGCTATAAACCTTTTAATAATAGAGATTTTAATAATATTTAATACTATAAGTGCTAGAAAAAGAGGTATATATTCCCTAAGTGCTTAAAACTAAACTATATTATATATAAAAGTTATAAATATACTATAAGCTAGTATTACTTATACTATAAAAACCTAATATTAAAAACCTTAAATATAAACTTAATTTATTCATACTAATAAGCCTTAAAGCTATACTCCCTTTATAACTAATACCTCTTATAAAATAAATACCTTAGTTATTAATAAAGTATTTAAATATAAAAAGATAAATAATAGAATTAAAATAAAGGTATTAATATAATAAAATTACTACTAAGTACCTATTAAAGTATTATTTAATTTAAAAGCTAAAAGGTTAATTATTTACCTTAGAACATTAAATAAAAAAGATTATATTAATATAAAAGTAAATGCTATACTACTAGCTAGTACTTTAAATAAAATACTTAATTATAAAGGTATATTAAATAAGTTAGTTAGTATTATTAATAGTATAGGTTATAGTAAAATATATTAACTTTACTATTTTATTATTAATATATAGAAGAATATACTCTTAAAAGCTAATTAAGCTAAGAATTATAAGCTATAAATTCTATTTTAAGGTAATAAAACTTAAAAATACCTTATAATAAAAAAATACCTTATATTTAGAAAATACTTAAAGTAAATTTACTATAAAAAAAGGAATATAATTATATTACTAGTATTAGCTTTAGTATAGGTAAAAGCAATACCTAAATATAGTAAAAATAGAGCTAGCCTATAAATAAAGAAAAATAACTTAGTAAAATAATAGTAAAATAAGTATAAAGAAAATAATAAGTAAGTAAGTAATAACTTAGCTAAGAAGAAGCTACTAAATATATATACTAACTTTATAAATATATTCTTAAAAGAGCTTATAGGCTAGCTTCTAGCCTTAAGGGGTTATACTTATATAATTAAGTTAATTAATAATAAAATACCTTCTTAGGGGCTAATTTATAACTTTACTAAAAAGAAGCTATAGATTCTTTATAAATATTTAGCTAATATATAGTAAAAAGAATAAATTTAATAATTAATAAGTCCTTTAAGTGCCCTAATTTTATTTATACTAAAAAAAAAGGTTAGCTTAAGCTATATATTAACTATAATAGCTTTAATAAGGTTATAAAAAAGAATAAGGCCCTATTACTATTAATCTGAAAAATCCTTAACTAATTAAAGGGAGTAAAGGTAGTTATAAAGGTTAACTTAAAAGATATATACTATTAGCTATATATTTATAAAAATAATAAGGAAAAAATAGTATTTTTCACTATTAATATAGGCACTTTAAATATCTTATAATGCCCTTAAGCCTTATAAATATACTAGCTACCTTTTAAGAGTATATTAATAATATACTAAGAGAGCTTATTTGTTAAGGCTAGATATGGGATACTGCTAAGTGGAGTGAAGACTAAGACATAGAAGATGTACTACAATGTAGCTACTAGGTAGGGGGTAGTGCTTAAAGGTATAAATCTCTGCTCTATTATATAAATATATACGCTCCTTCTTTTATATACCCTCTTAATGCGCTACTAAGTTATAGTAAAAGCACTATATACTTTATAACTCCTATACCCCTTTAGGTTTTATAAGGCTAGCTATATATATTTTATAGCTATAGTTATAGTAGGAAGCAGGTATAATAAAATACCCCCTCTTTCTTTATAATTACCTTTAATTATAGTTTTATAAATAGGTTATAGCTTACTTATAGCTTACTTATAGCCTTTATAATAGTTTTACTACCCTTACCTTTATAATAGTTTTACTACCCTTAGTATTAAACTTATTTCTTATAGGGTAAAGTCTACCTTTAATTTATAGTTTTACTAAGACCTTACTACTGCCTTACTATTTACCTAAGGCTTTTATAATAGTTTTACTACCTTTAGTATTAAACTTATTCCTTATAGGGTAAAGTCTACCTTTAATTTATAGTTTTATTAAAACCTTACTACTACCTTACTATTTATTTAAAGCTTTTATAATAGTTTTACTACCTTTAGTATTAAACTTATTCCCTTATAGGGTAGGGTTTAGAAATGCCCTTACTTTTATTACTTATTTTACTAACTATACTTAGTTATAACTTTATATAGCTTACCTTTAATAGGTTAAGTAGCTACGCTACTGCTACGCTACTTACTAAGGGTATCTCTTTTATAAGTATTCTAATTTACTAGCTTATAGTTAAATATATTATAATATTATTTTCTAGCCTTACTTTTTCTTATAACCTTACTTTTTCCCTTATACTAAGGGGTTATAGTAATATAATAATATACCTACTAGGTATTATAATTTATTCTCTTTCTTTTCTTATCTTACTTACTAAGCCTTTAACTTATTTAAGTATTTTATTTCTTTTTTACTTTATTAATTTAAGGCTTAAAGTAAGCTATAGTAATATAGCTAGCTTCTTATATAATTATTATAATAGCTTTAATTTATTATATTAATTGCTTAATTAGGATTACTCTTATATATAATGCCCTTATCTTTATAGGCTTTTTAATAATTATAAAAGCACTCTCTTTTTCCTCTTCTTTTCTTACCTTTTTTCCTTTATTATTTCTATTACTAATTATAAGTCTTTCTTCTTTATAAGCTTTTAGTAAAGTTATTACTTTTTTTTTTCTTTTTTTTTATTTTTTTTTTATTTTATTAACTTTATTCTTTTAATTATTACTTATTACTTTATTACTTATTTTTATACTTATAAAAAGCCTCTCTTATTTTTCTTTTTTTTTAATAATCTTTTTATAAATACTTAGTAGCTTCTTTACTTTTTTATTATTAATCTTTAGCTAGTTAACTATAGCTTCTAAGAATTAAACTTCTTTAATAAAATATTGCTACTATATTACTATAAAACTTAATTCTACCCTTAATATTATAATAATTATAGTATAAGTATTCTATACTTTATTAATAGCTATAGTTTAATATTAATAGCTATACTTTCATTATTAATAAGGAGAGACTTCCCTATTTATATTATAAATATTAGGTTTATACCTAGAAGTTATAATTTAAAGCTTGTATTAGTAATAGAAAGAAATATAATCTCTAGCTATAATATATTATAGCTAGTATATCTATTTTTATAGTATATAATTTCTTTAATAATAAGTAACTTACTATAAGGTAGCTATTATTATTTTATTAATATATTTTCTTTTTAATTTATAAGGGCTAGTATAAAATATACTATTTATAAGTATAATAATAAAACTTATTCTTATATAAGAAAATAATTTTTCTTTTCTTTACTTTTATTCTTACCTAAGTATTATTACTAACTTACTATATTATTTTAATAAAATATATATTAGGTATATCTTTATTATAAAGTCTTCTATTTTATAAAGAAAAAAACTAATAACCTAAAGTACTTTTAAATTTTAATATAGTTTCTTAGTACCTTTTATAAGCCTACTACTAACTTATTACTTAAAGTTTATTTACTACTATTTCTATATTAAACCTTATATTTAATAAGTAAAAGCATATTAATAAGTTAAAATATACTAAAAAGGTATAATTATTATATAAGCTTACTATAAAGTAATAGCACTACTAAGATATAGTAATTTAGTAGCTAGTATTTATAAACTAGTTACTTATTTCTATTAATTAGTTTAACTACCTATAGTTTATTTATAAAAACCTTTACTTAATAAGTTTTTTTTTTTTTTATTTATTACTACTACTAACTCTCTATTAAGTTGCTAATTATGCCTTATTTATATGCTTTAGGTTTAAATAGGCTAAGACCCCTATTACTACTTTATTATACTTTATTAGGCTATATATATTTTCTAAGGCACTATTTAATTTAATAGAGAATTTAGCTAGGGAGAAGGATAAGGAAGAGAATTTATAGTAGCAATATTACTATATAGAAATAGTATATTTTATACTTTTTTTTTATTTTTATTTTTTTTATTATAGCTTTACTTAATTAAATAAATTTGCTTTTACTAAAAGAGATATATATTTTCTTTATTAACTTATTTTACTTATAACTATATTACTATTTAGCTATATATTAACTACTTATAATTCTTAATTATATTTCTTAAAGTAAAGTCTCTTTATAGTATTTATAAGTTTTTTATTTTATTATAGCCTTTTTACTTTACTAGGTATTTTTATTATTTACCTTTATATTTATAAGTTATAATTTATTTTACCTTATATACCTTAGTATTTTCTTTAAGGGGTAGCTATATTAATACTACTTTCTTTTAATATAAATTACTATAAAATAGTTTAAGACTTATAATATTAAATATATTATATAGTTTTATAGTTAAAGGTAGTTTAAGTTAATAAGTAAAGCTATAATAATTAACTTTTTTAATAATTTAATAAGGTTTTAAATATTTTATTATAAACCCTTAGCTTAGCTACTATAAGTTAATATTTTTTATAAATAAAAAAATATAGTTTCTAATATTAAACTTTATTAGCTTATATTTAATATTATAGTATTTTATATACTAAGCTTAGGTATTACTAAGTAGCTACTTTATTTTTCTATATTTATTTTATAGTTTTTTTACTTTAATCTTTATACCTTACTTAATAATATTTAATAGCTTTATTACTTAGTTTAATTCTTTAGGTTTATAACCTTATAGCAACTCTACTAATATATAGCTATAAGCTATATAATAGCTAGTATTATATATAAATTATATAAAAGCTAAGTAATTTAGCTAGTTAATTTACTTTATATACTTAAAAGCTTATAAATAATATTTTAAAATTTAGTTTATTTTTTTAGTTTAACTATTTATTTAAAGGTAAAATATAATGCTAAGTAGCTACTTAATTATTAAAAGGTAGTAGAAAGTTCTTTAGAATTTATTAGTAAAAATAATACCTTTATTATTTATAATGCTTTTTAATATACTATAGTTTTAAAAAATATTCTTAATAAAAATAGTTATTAAGTTACTATTAATTACCTTTATAGTTATAGTAATATATAGTATATACTTAAAAAATTTATTTATTACTATTAGAATTATATTATATATCTTACTATTTAATTATTTAATTAAAAGTAAACTTATAATAAAGTTTATTAAAATTTCTTAAAATAGTCTCTTTAGTATTAATAGCACTATTAGCTTACTATAAGGTTAGTATAATTTTAGCTTATTAAGCTAATAACTTATATAATTATTAATATAGATTTTAATATTTTATTTTAGCCCTAGCTAAAAGTATTAGCTTATAACTTATTTAATAGTTTTACTTACTTTATAGTAGCTTATTATAAAGTTATTATAAGTTAGCTATAAAATCTTACTTCTTATTTTAGCTAAAATATATACTAAGCCCTTATATAATACTAATTTATTTTTATTAACTATTTAGGTAGTACTCTTTAAAGGTATTAATATCTTACTACTACTTAGTAGCTTTAATTACTATTATACTAAAGTATTCCTTAACTATATAGACTTTAAAGTCTTAAATATTAAAGTAATTAATTTCTTATAATTAGCTTTATTAAAGATTAATTTAAAAGAGGTTTTTCTAATAGCTAATAACCTTATTATAAGCTTTTAATAGGTTTTTTCCTTAAGTAAAAGTTTATTATATAATAAATAAAGCTATATTAAGTGCCTTATAAAGTTAAGGGAATATTTAGTTTTATTCTTTAAGACTTTAATATTTTAGCTACTTACTTTCTTACTTATAGTATTTATATTATATATAGGCTAACTCTTTTATAATATTTAAGTATTTAAACCTAAACTATTAGGTTTTAGCTATAAACTTATTTTATTATAAGGTTAAAGTATACTTACTTTAACTTATATTATTTTATATAATTTATTTTACTTAGCTTAGCCTTTAATTTATAATAAAAAGACTTAAGTAAGGTATATAGTAATTAGCTTAGTTATTACTTATATATAGCTTAGTTCTAAATTATTATTAGTAAGTAGTAAGGCTAGTCAGTATAATAATTTAATAGTTTTATTCTAAATATTTAATGTACTAGCTACTAGCTATATATTATAGCTATACTACTTACTAGCTATAAACTTAATAAGGAATAGTAATAAATATAATATATATACTTCTACTACTATATCTTTTAAAAAGTAATTTAGTCTTTAAAATAAGTTATTTATAAAGTTTAGCTTACCTAGCTAATACTTTATAATAAAGTTAAATAAGTATAGCTTATTAAGGGTATTTACTTAGTAGCTAAATAGCTTTAGCTTTATAGTAAAATACTTATAATTTAAATAATTTATAATAACTTAAATAAAGTGCTTTAAATAAGCTAGGTAATGCCTTTATATTTAAAAGACCTTTTAAATAATAAGAAGCTTACTATTTAATATTATATATTTTAGTTTTAAGCTAAATAGCTTTTATAATATATAAGCTATAAAGTATAAGCTATTTAGCTATAGTTAAGCTATAATAACGTTAATAGTAAAGGCTAATATATTTATCTTTATTCTTAGTAATACTTTTAAATTAAAATAAATAAAAATAAAAGCTTTTAAAAACTTTTACTTTAATTAATTAAATATAGTTAGCTTATTATTACTGAGCTATAAAGCCCTTTTATTATTACTTTTTAGTAAGTTAGTAAGAAAAATAGTAATCTTACTATATTCTTAAATAAAGTATTTATAGATTTCTATAAATTTAAGGAAGCACTAAATATTTAATATACTATAAAGTAGCTACTACTTTACTATTGCTTTAATATGCTTAAGCTTTATCTTAATACTATTAGGTATAATAATAAAGCTAAGGAAGCTAATATATATAGTAAAGAATTTATATTTATTAAGGTTAGTATAAAGCTTAGCCTTTTAAAGTTTCTATAAAACCTATTTAATATACCCCTTATACACTACTAGGTTACTATTATAAATTAAAATATTATTTAGATAAATAATATAGATAGTATTAATAAGCTCTTTTAGTATATTATTAATATACTCTTAAAAGGTAGCTAGTATATTTACTAGGCTAAAGGGCATAATTAGATATTTAAAATGCCTATATTAATAGTAAAATACTATTTCTTACTTATTATTTTTATAAATATATAGCTAATAGTATATATATTTTAAGTTAACCTTTATAACTACCTTTACTCCCTTTAATTAGTTAAGGATTTCTAAAATTAATAGTAATAAAGCCTTATTTTTTCTTATAACCTTATGAAGGCTATAATAATTAATATATAGCCTAAGCTAACCTTTTGTTTTAGGTATAAATAGAATTAAGGCACTTAAAGGACTTATTAATTATTAAATCTATTTTGTTTACTATATATTAGCTAGATATTTATAAAGAATCTATAGCTTTTAATTAGTAAGATTATAAATTAGTCCCTAAAAAGGTATCTTACTATTAATTAGCTTAATTATATAAGTATAACCCTCTAAGGCTAGGAGCTAGCCTATAAGCTTTTTTAAAAATATATTTATAAAGTTAGTATATATATTTAGTAGCTTCTTCTTAGCTAAATTACTATTTATTTACTTATTATTTTCTTTATACTTATTTTATTATTATTTTACTAAGTTATTTCTCTTTATTTATAGGCTAGCTCTACCTTTACTATATTTAGGTACTTCTTTTACCTATATTAAGGTTAATACTAATAATATAATTATATTCCTTCTTTTATAGTAAATTTACTTTAAGTATTTTATAAATATAAGGCATTTTTATATTATAAAATATCTTTAAGTTTTATTACTTTAAAATAGAATTTATAGTTTATAATTCTTAGCTTAATTAGCCTTTAAGAGTATATTCTTTTATATATTAGTAATATAGTAGTAAAGTTAATATATCTTACTATAACCTATACTATTAGTTATACTAACTAACTCATTTAATATATCTTTATAATTAAGCACTTTACCTAAGGTATTAGCTAATAGTATAGTATTTACTTTTATATTTACTTAGTTTTCTTTATTTAATATTCTAAGGTAAATAATTAATCTTTTAGTTTTTAAATTAAATAATACTTTAATAGCTATATAATAGTAATTTTACTATATTAATACCTTTATTTTTATTTTATTATTTATTTCTTTATAATTAAATACTTTATTAATAACTAAAGTATTTATTTTATAAAAGGTATTTATTATAAAAAAAGTATAGCTTTAAGGCTTATTAGTATTAACTAGAATTAAGTTTATATTTAAGGTTTTTAGTATTAGGTTTTTATAATATAAGTAATACTAGCTTATAGTATATTTATTACTCTTATATATAGTATAGTTTAGTTTTAGGCACTTAGGGGATATATACCCCTTCTTTTAGTACTTATAATATTAAATATTGTTAAAATCTTTATTATTAAAAGGTTTATAGCTATATTACTCCTAGCTTACTATTAAAGAGTATAATTTTTATTATTTATACCCTATAGAGCTTAAGTATTTTTAATTACTTAGGGATTCTTTATTAATAACTTTTACCTTTTTACCTTATTTTTAAAGGTAGTTTTAGCTTTAAGGAAACTTTTAGCTTAGTATTTACTTTTTAATAGTTAGGTTAAGGCTATTAAGGAATATATAAATTTAAAGTTATTTTAAAATAGCCTTAAAAACCTTAGCCTTAACTTTACTTTATTTTTAAAAGAAGGTTTAAAATAATATATTATTATTTTATTAAAGATTTATTAGTACTTTAGTAGCTTTTAAGTAATATATATTTTTATTAATAGTTTTAGTTTTAAGCTATTTTATAAATTCTATTTAAGTATACTCTTTAAAGTCTATAAAGCTATTTATAGTAATATATTATATTTACTAATGCTTTATATTATTAATAAGGTAGCTACTAGTATATATTACCTTAGTAGTATCTTTAAGAAATATATAGGGATTTATAATAAATACTATATATATAAATTTAATAAGAAATTCTAAAGGCTTTTATAAATATTACCTTTATATATAAAAGCTTTAAGTTAGGCTTTTATAAGTTTTATATATATAAAGGGCGCTATAATTATAAAGTAAGCCTATAGGTTAGGGGTTATTATATAATTAATATTAAAGGTATTAATAATACTAAGCTTACTACTTTTATAATTTTTAGTAAGGTTAACTTTCTTAAAAGACTTTTAAAGTACCTTAAGGTTCTTATACTTATAAGCTACTTATATAGCTTATAATAACTAAGCTACTTCCTTAATTTTTTTATTAAAGGCTATTTCTTCATTAATATTAAAGTTATTTATATAAGTAAAGTTAGAGTCCTTAGTTATAAAATACCTTTTCTTTTTAATTATATTTTCTAAATAGTTAGCCTTTTATAAAACTATAGTAAGGTTATAGCTAGTTAAATAGGTAACTCTTTTAGTAAATATTTTAATTTAGTTAATAGTTTACTATTTCTAAAGAAGAGAGAGATTTAGTTATTAAGGCTAAATATAAAATACTACTAAATAAAGTAAAGACTAAAATATAAAAGATATACTATAATATAGCTACTAGGTAGGGGGTAGTGCTTAAAGGTATAAATCTCTGCCCTATTATATAAATATACACGCTCCTTCTTTTATATGCCCTTATAGTAAGGGCACTATATGCCTTATAACTCCTATGCCCCTTTAGGTCCTATAAGGCTAGCCGTACGCGTTCCACGGCTGCAGTTATAGCAGGAAGCGGTTATGACATTATTAATACTATTTATATTATTTACCTAAACAATATTTTAATTTATAATAGTAATTTAGTAGTATATAAAAGGTATATTAAATAAGTTTTATAGAAACATTAAAAGGCTAAGCTTTATACTAACCTTAATAAATATAAATTCTTTACTATATATATTAGCTTTTTTAGCTTTAATATTATATCTAATAGTATTAAGATAAAGCCTAAGCATATTAAGGCAAAAGTAAAGTAGTAGCTACCTTATAGTATATTAAATATTTAGTGCTTCCTAAATATATAGAATTCTATAAATACTTTATTTAAAAATATAATAAAATTACTATTTTCTTTACTAACTTATTAAAGGGTAATAATAAAAGGGCTTTATAGCTAAGTAATAATAAGCTAGCTATATTTAATTAACTTTAGTAAAAGTTTTTTAAAGCCCCTATTTTTATTTATTTTAACCTAAAGGTATTATTAAAAAAAAAAAAAATTAGCCTTTACTATTAAAGCTATTATAGCTGAGCCATAGCTAAGTAGCTAGTACTTTTTAGCTTATATATTATAAAAACTATTAGGCCTAAACCTAAGATATATAATATTAAATAGTAAGCTTCTTACTATTTAAGAGGCTTTTTAAATATAAAGGTATTATTTAGCTTATTTAAAGCACTTTATTTAAGTTATTATAAATTACTTAAATTATAAGTATCTTAGTATAAAGCTAAAGGTATTTAGCTACTAAGTTAATACCTTTAATAAGCTATATTTATTTAACTTTATTATAAAGTATTAACTAAATAAGCTAAACCCTATAAATAGCTTTTTTTAAAAACTAAACTACTTTTTAAAGAAAGTAATAATTAAAGTATAAATATTATACTTATTAATATTTTTTATTAAGTTTATAGCTAATAAGTAATATAGCTATAATATATAGTTAGTAGCTAATACTTTAAATATTTATAGTAAAAGTACTAAATCTTTATACTAGCTAGCTATACTATTTACTAGTAATAATCTAAACTAAGCTATATATAAGTAATAACTAAAACCTTTTTGCGAATTTGCCTGCACTGCAGTAGTGACGCAGAACTAACTCTAAACCTCTTAAAAAGTGTAGAAAAAGAATTACTATATCCGTTTACCCCTATCTCTAATAGTGTATTAGTACTAGAGTATAAGTATAGTAATAAAGCAATACTAATAAATATTAATAGTAAAAACTATAGCTTTATATAAAGCTATTATTACTTATTTATAGGCTAAAGTAGCTTTATATTAATAATAAATTACCTCTATACTACTACCTATATATAAGTAAATACTAAATTATTTTATAATTAAATATAATAAAATAAGTAAACTTATACTAGCTATAGTGCTAAAGAGTATATAAAATATTATTCTTTATATAAATAATATAGCCTTAATATACGCTTAATATAGCCTTTTAATACCCTAAACCCTTATTAAAATAATAATATTAACTTTATTATTATTTTATAAGCTTATTATAGTTTAAAACCT
>SRPU01000685.1:0-15079 GCA_018360185.1 Claviceps lovelessii | reverse complement strand
CGACTCCCAAGGTGCGTAATCGATAATCGATTTTCTTCACTCTCGAGAGCTCTCTGTTTCAATGCGCCTGGGTTGCGCTTCTACGTGGCCTTTGCCCGCATCGCACTCCCATCACCCACATCACCCACATCGCAACTCATCTGAAAACCCGTTGCGAGTGCAACTGATCGAGAGGCGTTCGACATGTGGTCGACATCTGTTTGACAGCTGGTCCATAACCGGCCGATAACTAGTCGATAGCTTGTTGCCGCCCAGCAGACCAGTCTCGTCGCAACTGCCAGGCAATTTGCTCGGGCCTCATGCTTCATCCTTGGTGAAGCCGCGTCTCAAGTCTGACGAGCCTTGTCTCACGTTTTTGTTCCTTGGATGCTTCTCTTGCCCCAGCCTCTCTCTCACCATGATTCCTTCGGGTGCCGGCCGGAGGTCCATCCGCCAGATCTTGCCCGCCAAGATTGTTGCCAGCCAGACCAGACCAGACTGCTAGCCACGCCAAAGGGGGCACATGGACCTGGTGGAGCGTCTCGAATACCGGCTTGTTTGATGCCTCACAGTGCTCCGCTTAATTGGGATTCCCACTTGTTGGTTTTATGCAGTTTTGTATTGGCGCCGACTGCATTGACAGCCGACCGCATCTCGGAACCAGGACTCCATACTTGCCCGATCCGGTCAAGAATACGCTTCCCTGCTGTTCTAACCCAGTCAGCGTCAAGGACGGATCAAGCAAAAAACAGACGAAGAAAAACAAGAAGAAAAAACAAAACCAACAAAACGCCCTGCTTTCTCGTTACTATTTTATTGTTTCCCCGCCCTTGTCTTACCATTATCCCTTCTTGCTTTTTTTTCTCCGCCGTCATCAATCTCACTGTGGCTCGGGGATCTAGCATGAGTTTCTCTGGCTAGTGTCTGTTCCGCTCGTCGCCTCATCGCCGTATCTACTAGATGATTGCATCGTGTGGCATTTCTGAAAACGCACCAGGCAACAAGGGCAAGAAACATTTGTTAACTTATACATGATGCCAGCTTCACTGCAGCACCAGCAGCTCCAGCATCGTCAACACCCGCCACCGCACCCGCACCCGCTTCAGCATCAGCATCAGCATCAGCATCCGCATCCGCATCCGCGTCCGCATCCACGTCGTCGCCGATCAGCATCTTGGCTCCCCACAAACAATAGCGGCATCTACTATCGCCCAGAGTCGCGTGTCGACCAGCAAAGAACCGTGTCAGAAAATCTCCCTGCGCCGCTCATTGGCCCCAGAAGAAACAGACCGCACGCCATCCACATTGTTACCTTTCCAGCGGGATATATTCCTCGTGAACTTCGACCCGACGCCAGACTCACGCCCAGCAAATCGCAAAAGACGCGCGGCAGAAGATCAATGACGCCGAATCCTGATCTGGCGACAATCCCATTGTCGGCTATCTCACCATCGACTGTCCCAACGTCGGCTGTCTGCACCAACGCCGGCACCTTTGCCGGTATCAACGCCGCCAGCACCAACGCCAGAGCGAGCAGCAGCCACGGCAACGCCAGCACCACTGGCACCAGCAGTAGTAGTCGGCGCAGCAACAACAGCATCAAGGCTGGCACCCATCACCACAAGAGAGGCAACTCAACGGCGTCTCAATTATTCGGCAAGCTTATCGCATCCTTTTCGGGACGTTCAGTATCCACGCCCGAGAGTTTGCGCCCTGCTACGAGCCCCGCGACGACAAGCACTCCTCCTGCCGCGAGTCCCAGAGTGTCGCTGCCTCCGGCCTATGACGACGTGCGTCCAGCGTCGGCTGCCCAGAACCGGATCGCGCTCGCGCCCCACTCGTCTGGCCCACATCATCAGCAGCAGCAGGCAGAAGCAGCAGACATGGCTGCTGTCGCTGGGGGCCTTGTCATTCCCTCTGCTGTTGCTGGAGGCCTTGCCATCCCCTCTGCTGTCACTGGAGGCCTTGCCATTCCCGCTCGCAACCCGTCGGGCCGCCGGAACAGTCTCATGTCAGTTCGCTCTGCCAAATCCATCGCAAACTCACTTGTGGTCGAGGTCCCCAAACCGGTCGCAAGTGGAAGCGGCGTCTCGTGCTCCATCTTGCTCGCCGAGCGCAACATCTTCTTGCACGGCTTTGACCATGATGGCCATGCGGCCCGAGAAGGCGGGACTGCTCTCCTTCGCGGCAGTTTACAGCTCAATGTCACCAAGAACGTCAAGATCAAGGCAATACAACTCAAATTGATGGGTCGCGCCCGCACCGAGTGGCCCGAAGGCATCCCGCCACTGAGACAAGAAGTCTCCCAGGAGGAGGGCCTCAGAACCCAAGTTCTAACTTTTTTCAACGTCATGCACGACGGCTGGGAGAGCGAATTCGGCAACCAATGCACGTACAAACTGAAGACGGAGTCGGCGAATTCGAGTAGCACGAATCTCAACATCTTGCCGCAACAGAAACGGCGTCCTGTCAGCATGTTGCCGCCCTCGGATTCGTCATCATCATCGAGAAATGGCTTGACGGCCAAACAGCTCAAACGACTATCTCTCCAAAGCACACAGTCGCGGAGTTTTGGCAAAAGCGAAAACGGAGCAGCGTCCACGGCGCAAGCCAAGGGCTACAAAGTGTTTTATCCTGGAACCTATGATTATAACTTTGAGCTTCCCATCGACCACCATCAACTGGAGACCATCAAGCTGCAATACGGCTCTGTCAAGTGGGAACTTCATGCCAGCATCGACCGTGCCGGCGCTTTCAGACCAAAGTTGCAAGGTGCCAAAGAGCTCTCGGTCGTTCGACTACCGGATCAGATGTCACTGGAGATGACTGAGCCCATCTCCATTTCGCGACGATGGGAAGATCAGCTTCACTACGACATTGTCATATCGGGCAAAAGTTTCCCTCTTGGCTCCAAGATTCCCATTGCTTTCAAACTCACCCCGCTGGCCAAGGTACAAGTGCACAAGTTAAAGGTCTACGTCACAGAATCCATAGAGTATTGGACGACCGACAAGCGAGTCACGCGAAAGGACCCGACGCGCAAGATTCTTTTGCTCGAAAAGTCCGCTGGCAAACCACTGGATTCCAACTGGGCGACTTCGGAGGTGAACACGTTGCGGGGTGGCGAGCCCAGTCCCGAACAACGCCGTCAAGCCCGAGAGATGGCCAACTTCAGGCGGCTTAGAGAGGCCGCACAACAAGGTCGATCCGCCGATCCCCTGCCAGAGCCTACAAATAACCTTCTCGGTGACCTGGACTTGGGCTTGGAGCATATGTGGGGTGCGACAGAGATTGAAGCAAATGTGCAGCTTCCCACATGCCAAACGATGGCCAAACACAAGGACCTGCGGCTTCATGCAGACTGTAGCTGGAAGAATGTCAATGTCTATCATTGGATCAAGGTAAATTTGCGTCCTGATTTCGGGGGTTTTTTTTTTTCTTTTTTCTGCCCGACTTTTTTTCTAGCCGTCCCCATCATCCACGTTATTCAGTGTTAGTCGATTTTCCTATGCTAACACGATTGGTAGATTGTTTTGAGAATCAGTCGCCTCGATCCCGAGGATCCCACCGGGACTAAGCGTCGGCATTTTGAAATCAGCATCGATTCGCCTTTTACTGTACTCAACTGTCGTGCCACACAGGCCAACACCAACCTTCCAGCCTATACCAGTCCAACGACATACCCAGCTCCCTTTCAATCTGCATGTGGCTGTCCCGATTCGGCCACATTTGTATCCGAGGGGTCCCCGAATTCGTCGAGCGGCACGCTGCCTGGTGTTGACATGAGCCGCAATGATGCTGCTTCTCTTCCGGCTCGCCCGCACACAGCTCACGTCACACGCTCGCCGATGAATTCGCCGGCGACCGAAGAGGGCGAACCGCGTCCCATTCATCTGCTCCGGGTACCAAGTTTCCAGCCTCCGGCGTTTGACGAGGATATAGCTCCTCCTCCTGCTGCCACCGCCGCGCCCCTGATGTCACCGCCTCCGCAATATGATGCTGTGGTTGGAACGCCGAGCGTGGATGGTCTTGCCGACTATTTCGCCCGTCTTGCCGACTATGGCTACCCGAATGAGGGTGACAACGACTCTGGGTCCGAATCTGACGAGCATCCACCGAGGATACTAGGACGATCAGGACGAGTCAATGTTTGTAACCCTCGGATACCTGGCAGCAGAAGAATGCCCAGCCGAAGTTTCGAAATCAGTCGTCCCATGATCAATCTGAACCGTAACAATCTACCACGTCAGGCAGGGCAACGGGCAGCGGGAGTTTAGTAGACCAAAGGTCAGCCAGCATCACAGCACGAACGAAGAAACGAACGAACGGATAGGATGAAATTTTACAAACAAGAAGGGGAAACGAAAAGAGAGAGGAAAAGGGATGGAATGAAAAAAAAAAGAAAAAAAAGGAAATTGTACATCAAGCATTGCGAGGCGCTGGTAGAGAATATTGATTGATGCAGAGGCGTTATTGAGCATTTGGAAGGGATGGTGTTTTATACCCAGTGAGCGGAATGGGCTTATTATTCACTTTGTTATTTTTGGCAGGCATGTGCAGGTATTTATGGATGGGGTACGCGGATGTGCAAGGCGAGTATTCGCTTGTACGAGGCCGAGACGGGTAGTTATTCTCTTTGTAAAGAAGCTGTCGAGACACTATATATGATGAATGCTATACATGATGCTATATATGATGCCATATATGTTGCCATATATATATATATCAACAAGAATCGTTTCTCGCCAGCCTAAACCCCTCAAGAATAATGTCCCTCTGCTCCGGGCCCGTCAACTCCAGCCGTCCGCTCCGCACGACGTCCTCGGTCGCCCAGACAAAGTCGCAATGTTCCCTCTCGTCCAGCACCACCGACGGCATGCCCACCTCGGGCGCATCCGCGACGCACACCTCAAACACTAACTTGCCAATCAACTTGGTCTTGCTGCTGTTCCAGAACACGTGCGCCGTCTTTGTCGTATCCTGCCCGTCCTTGCCGTCCTGCCCGTCCTTGCCGTCCTGCCCGTCCTTGCCGTCCTGCCCGTCCTGTCCCTCCGGCATCGCCCCCGACACCGGCGCCGGCACCATCCTCCGTACATGCACGACCCTCAACCCCGTCTCCTCGCGCACCTCCCTCGCCAACCCCCCCAGAATCGACTCCCCGAGCTCCTCGTCGCCGACCCCCCCGCCCGGAACCTCCCACCTGTAGGGCCAGGAGTCATGCCCGGCCCGCTGCACGAGGAGGAGATGCGTGGGCGTCCGGGGATTGTTGAAGATGAGGGCGCCGACGGCGACGGCGTGCCAGGGGAGGTGGTTGCGGCGGATGTACTGGGAGGGGGGGATGGAGTAGGGGGTTAGGGAGGGGTGGTGGTGGTGGTGGTTTTGGTTCTGCGAGGGCGGTGCTGGGTTGGGGGAGGATGGATTCATTGTGTTGTGTCTTGATTTGAAGGGGGAGGCAATGATGAGAAGGGGGGGGGGGTGAAGCCCAATTTTGGTGTTTTGGTGTTTTGGTGTTTTTTTTTTTTTTTTTGAAAAAAAAAAAAAAAAAAAAAAAAAAAAACACCACGACGAAAAAAAAGAACAACACACGTGGCAATCCCGCTCTGCTTATACACACACACACACACACATCACATCAACGTCGCAGACAAGATGCAACAAGAGGAAACCAACCCAGGACGAAACACCCCCGCTCCGTGTCTTGAATCGTTGGCAGGCAGTCACGTGGGAGGGAGTGCCAAGTAAGGAAGCGGAGTTTTGGATTTGGCCGGCGAAGCGAAAACATTGTGCGCGCCGACAGGCAAGCAGGTGAGGAGGAGGGCAGCTACCCGTTATGTATACATGTTTAAGGTGAGGCCGTCGTGTGGAGACTCTCGCACTCTTGAAATGTCATTTGTTGTTTTAAAAAATTAGTCTTTCAGCGACTGGTTAAAAAAAAAAAAAAATGTAGACTGCGGGAGTAAGGTGGTGTTAAAGAACTTTGCTGTATAAATGGGGGAGGGCTGAGCGCTCTAGAAAGAACACTGGGAGCTAGTAACAAGGGTAAAGAAGAAGAGGAAGAAACCGCTAGCGAAGAAGGTGATGGCAAAGAGGGGGAAGATAGCTAGTAAAAAAGGTAATAAAATAGAGGGGGAAAGGGGAGAGCTTGCGAAGAAGAAGCGAATAAACAGGGGGAAACAGCTAGCGAAGAAGGCAACGAAGAAGGAAAAAAAAAACAGCTTGCGAAGAAGAAGCTAATATAAAAAGAGAAGAAAAAAAACATATAAAGAAGGAAGTAAGAAGTAGGGGAAGAAATGCTTTTTTTAAAAAAAGTATAGAGAAAAAGAGAAAATAAATAGCTTTTGAAAAAAAAGATAATAAAAAAATAGAAAAGAGAATAGCCTATAATAAAGGTAATAAAGAAAAGAGAAAAACAGCTGATAAAGAAAGATGCACATAAAAAGAGGGAAAAAAACAATGTATCAAGGTAGCGAAAAGAGGGGGGGGGGGGCTTATAAAGAAGGGGGAAAAGAGGGAAAGAAACAGCGTATAAAGAAGAAAAGAAGAAAACATGTAGTAAGAAAGGTAATAAAAAAGTGGGAGGGCTTTTATCTAATAAAAAGAGGAAAAGATATCTAGTAAAGAAGGTAATTGAAGAAAACAACAGCTAGTGAGGAACGTGATAAAAATGGAAAACAAAAAAAAATGTTAGTAGAATGGGATTCATTTTCGGCTTGAGAAGTCGGACGCTTTGCCTGCCTCTGGTGCTTATAAATTTGGAGAGCTATAAGGATCTAGTCTACTGATCAGACCTCGAGTCGGATCATATTTTCTCGGGAGTGATACAGATATAAAACAAAATAAAGAAATCCAACCATTCAGGATACGGCCAGCAGACGTCCCAACAAAAGGGATTGTGATCAACATTGATTCTGAGGACGAGTATCTGACTCTGATGCCATTGCAGAGCTGAGCAAAAGAAAGGGAAAGGGAAAGGGAAAGGGAAAGGGAAAGGGAAAGGGAAAGGGAAAGGGAAAGGGAAAGGGAAAGGGAAAGGGAAAGGGAAAGGGAAAGGAAAAGGGAAAGGGAAAGGAAAAGGAGAAGATTATTGCTCGTTACACTGGCTTGATTCCTCACCCATGGTTCCATTCGGGGCCAAGACCCCAAAACCAGGGGTAGATAGTAGGTACCTAGCCTAAGAGTAGACTTCGCCCTAGACAAGAGTCGCGGTGATGGGTTCTACATACTACATCGTACAGAGCAGAGCAGCGACAAAGTAGATTGGCGGAGTGAGAAATAGATTGGCTTAGGTGGTGATGATGACGCAAGAACGCAGTCTGGACGGTGTTCAGGATAGTGTATTGGATAGTGCTGGACACCTGGTATTCTGGAATCTGGATGCCTGGGTAGTGTTTGATACTGTTCTGGCATTCCCGCAAGGAACCGCAAGGAATACACATGTACCAACAAAGGTAGTCGATTCGCCCAAGAACAAAGCCACGTAGACAGCGGAGAACACACACGGAACCTTCATCCTATCGTAATCATCATTCATCATCATCATCGTCGTCGTCGTCAACGTCCTCTTCTTCAATCGTGGCATTCCCCGCCCCTTTGCCAACATATTCTTCGCAACACGGAACACGCCTTCCTGTCTGCAAACATGTCCCCCATGCAACCTCGTCGGTACAAACAGGCTTTCTCTACAAGAAAGAGGAGCAAAAAAATAAAAAGAAAAAAATTGCATCACAGATTCCTCAAAACGGACCTCTCAGCTCGGCCTTGAACGTGGTTAGCATACATTTCCAGACCATGCGCCGCAACTTGTGCAATGGGCCACACGGCAGATCTCTTCGCCATCCATGCTGCGAGACGCAAGATCTTGGTCGCATAGCCGTTGAATCCATCCGGTGACAAGATAGACTCGGGGCTTGTCTTGATGCCGCCACCGCCACCGCCGCTAGAAACCTGCTGCTGCTGCTGCTGCTGCTGCTGATGTTGCTGCTGCATGGTGGCAATCTTGGCTTCGGCCGTACACAGCATGTCCTCAATCTTGCTCAGCAGCTTCATGTCCTCTTCTTCCAAAAGCATCGCGGCGGGCATCTGTCCGAAATCAATGGCATCCTGTCCCATCACACCAATATATGGCCCGACACGGTCCTGGACCACCGTGGTCCATGCGGCCAGCACATGAGCGCACTCGGCCGTGCAAAGCACCGTCTGCATGGGTAGCTCATGGCTGGTTCTGTCGGCAAATGTGGCGCCGAGTTTGCTGGACATGCAAAGGGAGTCGACGGCGTAGTACGAAGCCGTCCGCAGATATCGTTCGTGTCGCGAGCCGCGGCGCCCGACGTCGTCATTGTCGTGGCTAGCACCAAAGGCCGTGTGGGCGTCGGCAGCCATGCCGCCGTCCAGGTAGCTCTGTGAGTCGCTTGAGTCGCTTGGCAAGCCCATCAAAAGTCCCTCTTGGGTGAAAGGGGACCTGGAGGAGGATTGTTCTGTCCCATCAAGCTCCGAGGTCGACGGCGGCGAGTGGTCCGTTTCCTCTGGCTCCGGTGCCTCACAAGCCCGAGACAGCTCGTCCATCATTCCCTGCCAGTCCCGTTGCCACAGCTTCTCCTTTGCCGGCCCAAAGTCGACGAATAACTTGACGTAGGCTAGATCCAATAGCGGAATGGCATCTGCACACATGGGGCCCAGCCCAAAAGGGTTGGGTCGCTCGATGCTGTGCTGCGGAGTGCTGGACCATGCGACTTGCCATGCCTTCAACGCTGGTTCCATGTGTCGACGCATTTTGTCATGTTCCACACACGTCCACGTCCTCTTCTGATGTCGTTGTCGTGTTTCCCACATGTAATTGTGCAGCGCATATATGAGGACTAAACATCCAAACGTGCTGGGTTTCATGTCTGTCAATTGCTCCTGCTGCTTGCCCTGCCCCTGGTGCTCCTGGTGATCCTGGTGCTGCTGTCTCTGCTGCTTCTGCTGCCTCTCATTCGTACAAAGAAGCTCACCCAACGAGTCATAGAACGTCAAGCGATTGTGATTGGCAGCTTCAACACCCCCCTTGCCGGCAAAGGCAGAGCTCGAGTCGGCAGCAAAGAACTCTTCGTCGCAAGGCAGGTCCAATGATATTTCAGAATTAGTCATGGCCGGACTGTGGTTGAAACTGGAAACGGCTAGACTGGACAAGATGAAGATGACATAGACGGTTCTTTTATACTCCTCCGCATTCTTCCATTCAAGCCATTCGTTCTGCTGCTGATGCCATTGATGCTGTCCCCAGCCTGATTCATCAAGCATGTCAACATCAACTGTCTCCACATTGTCGCCGCTGCCGTCTTTGTCGCTAGTTTCATTATCTTTGTCGTTGTCGGGCTTGTTTCTGCTGCTGCTGCTGCTGCTCATAGACACACCCTTGCCTAGATTGGCCGGATCTGCTGACTGAGACAGGCTAACAAGCGCGGAGAAATGCGTCGACGCAATGTCGCCCGTTATTTTATCCGAACACGTATGTCCATACATGACATTGAGCAGCATGGCCTGGACGAGCCACAGCGGGGTGTCGGACGGGGACCGATTTTGCTGATTTGCCTCGTGCTGCTGCCGCTGCCGCTGCCGTCGTGATGTATTCCTCGAGTCAGTTGAAATCGTGCTGCGTCGCGTATCCGCTTTGCGAACATCGGATTGCCTTCGCTCCTCGAGATAGAAAAATACCATCTTCTTGGCCATCTCAAACAATTCTTTTGACTGGACAGGCTCCATCTCATAGGCGGCTCCAAAGGCCGCCATGGAAAGAAGCAGGCATCCGTTGCCGCTCACACAAGTTGTGGATTGATGTACTAGTGAATCAAGGGGCACGTCAAAGCAAAGAGTGGGAAGATGCAGAAAAGGCAGATGTGGATGGAAACACGTCAAGTAAGCCTGGACATATCTTTGGAGATCCTGGACACTGGGCACCGAGCTAGAAAATGATGAGTCGTTATTGTTGTTGCCGCTTGACGACTGGACGTGGGATGACGAAGAAGTAAGAGGAGGAGGAGGAGGAGGAGGAGGAGGAGGAGGAGGAGCAGAGGTGCCCATAGATGAGGGCAGCGAGGAAGAGTGTTTACGGCCACCAAAGGGCACACAGTGGGAAAGAATGGTCACAATAGTAGTTCGGGTGGCATCTGTTATGGTTGTCACGGGCGAAGCGGTGTGGTGGTGGTGATTCTCCCCGTTGAGGGATGATGGAGTGTCCGGGTTGGCGTGGATGCCGAGACTGGGGTTCTTCATTTTTTGAGACTTCATTCCAGATACGAGAGGGTTGCTCGACGAGCTCAGGGAAGTTGGAGGCGCGGAGAAGTAGGGGTCATTGATCTTTTGAGTAGCTGGCTGAGGTGAGCAAGGAGCACCACTAAGGAGATCTGGAAAGACCGAACCATTCAAGTCCATCGCAAACGGATTCGGCATCTGTGGAGGTCCCATTAACGAAGGTTGCCACATGGCGCTCGTCGCTGCCGGAGTCGGATGATTCGATCCATCAACCATTACATCGCTAATCCCACTCTGACTCGTTGTACTAATGGCTGACGGGCTCGAGCCGTCAATCACGTTTTCATTGGTGTTGAACGTCATCTGATGTTCGAATCCAATTACCCAGTCCAAGCTCTCGTCAAAGTGCTGCGACGAAGCGACATCTGCCAGGTTGTGGCCAAACGAAGAGGTCTGGTCCAGTGCCATGGATTGCGGTGAGTCATTGTAGTGAAGAGCATTGGGGTTGATGGTGGAGCCCGGGCCGAAAAAGAGCCCCTCAAAGTCTAGCTCCGGGTTAAATATAGCCATGGGCGGTGCCGTGCGCAGACCACTGATGTTGAAGTCGTCGTTGACCATCTGAGACGTCTCGAGTTTGGGCAGTCCATGCTGCAAGCCCCTCTGGCCCAGAACGGAGGCCATACCACCAAACACGTGGTCCAGATGATGAACGGGAAGGCCCATCAAGCTTGTATGACGACTGTGAGCCATGGGTCCGCGAGGGGCCGAGGAAGCGTTGGCAGAAGCGGCGAGCATTTGCATGGCGGCACCATCCACGTGACTTATTGTGTTTGCTCTGGGTCTCATGGGAGCCGCGGCGGAGTTTGACGCGGCGGCGGCGTTAACGCCGGCAACGCTGTTTTTGCGTCTATTCTGGGCCGGTGTAGCGCCACTGGCAGATTCGCGTCGATTACGAGGTCGAGAGGACGGGGTCGAGGTTTGGTGAAGCTTCTGCTGGTGGCGAAGCAGCAGATCACGTCGGGCGAAGCATCGTGCACATTCGGGACATTCAAACGGCTTCTCCTTGGTGTGAGAACGCTCGTGCCTTTTGAGATGCTCGAGACGCGCAAAGGAACGCTGGCAAGTTGCGCAGACGTGGGGGCGAGGTTTGTCCGTCTTGGGCGGGGGGAAGTTGGCCGCCGGCGTCTTGGTATTTACGGTGATGGTAGAAGCTATCCAGAAGGAAAGGGATGCATCATGATTAGCACACGACAAAGGGACAAATGAAGAAGCAGAGCAGATATTGAAATGATGAGCCCAGAGGTCGAAACAATACATGTCTAAGCAATGATGAGACTATTCTTTTTTTTTTTTTTTGAAGTAAAGAAAAAGAAAAAGAAAAAAGGTGGAAGGTGCTTTTTTTTTCTCTTGTCCGTCTTCCGGCCGAGCAAGGGCAGTATCGCAAGAACAGGAGGGGCAGTGAGTGCATGCAGGCTGGGCCAAGTGCTCCGGAAGTGGGACTTTTTTCAGCTCACCAGAGTCTTCAGCGGCGGTAGGAGCATTGCTGCTGCTGACCGCAGCACTCGCCGTTGTAGCATTTGACATTTTTGTCGCGCGAGAGGAAAGTCGTGGGCCGGAATGGTCCAAAACCATGACAAGTCGTCTCGTATCGCGGAGCGGGAAGTCAAGGTAAATGATTTATCGCCAGCTGTGCCTGTGTGGTGGGGAGTTGGTTGGTTGGTTGGTTGGTTGGTGGGGGGGGTGGCTCGGGACAGGAAAAGTAGCAACCACAAGCAGAACAAAATCGACCTGCCGCCGAATTACGATCGTGGGGGACCTTTTTTTTTTTTTTTTTTTTTTTTTTTTTTTTTTTGATTTCTCCGTCTCCTTTTTTTCGTTCTCTTTTCCACCCTTTGGTTTTCCCTTTTGGCTCCTCTCTTTTGCTTTTCCAGGAAAGACAAGGAGAAGGAGGCGAGAAGTGCAACCGGAGCGAAGACGCAGAGGCAACGAAAGCGTGGTCGGCGCAGACTCGGAGTCGAGGGGCAGACGGCGGGGTGGCGGGGAGCTCAGCTGTAACTGGCGGCAGTACGAGTACGAGGCGAGGGAAGAGAAGGGGCAGCAGAGAAGAAGGAGACGGCGAGAGATTGTTGTTGGGCCTGGTCTGATGGAGATGGAGTGGCTCAGGGCTCAGGGCTCAGAATGAAAAGAGCGAGCTCCAGAATGGAGGAGGGTCAGAGGGTCGGGACTCTGGAAGGACGCGCGAGACTGGAGGAAATGGCTGGGGCCGTTGCAGGACGCGGACAAGAAGCATGTCCGTCCGAGGCGCCGGCAGCGACGACAACGTGAGGCGCTTCAATATCCGCGGTCGTTGTCTACCGGGAGCCCGTCGGTCCTGCCAAAAAAGGCGCAATTGCTGCTTTGGGTCTTTTTGGTCGGAACAAGACTGACGAGGCAGAGGAGAGTAAGAGGAAGGAGGAAAGGGTTTGTTTGGCGAGACGGCGTGAGACGAGCACTTTGGGGGTCTGCAGGAGGACATGGCCACGGCCACGGCCACCAGCACAAGCACAAGCACAAGCACAAGCACAGGCAGCGCCAGGCCCTACAGTGCCGACACACCGTGCACGCGCGCGCGCGGGCCCTGCATCCATGTCCTTGGCGCCCGATACAGGATACAGGCTCCCCCTCCATCGCAGCTTCCCATTGCGCGCTTCTGTGCCCCTGCCAGGCGTCACCAGCCGTCACAAGGCGTCGCCAGCCGTCGCCGGGCAGGCTGACTGGCTGGGAGCTTGCCTGGCAGCTTTGGCTGGGCAGCTGGCCGGGACCACTGAAAGTCATCAATCAATCAATCAATCCAACAGACAGACTCCAGCAGACCTCGGCGGCCTGGTCTAGCTCCAGCAGTCGTGAACCAATGGCCGACCCACGACCGGCCAATGACCGACCAATAAGGCTGGCAAGTCTCTGCACCTGGGCCATTGATGGCGTTATTCACCCACTGCGGCACCCACAGCTGCAAAGGCCACCAAAGCTACATGTACCAATGTACCATTGCTACCAGACCATTTGCTGGCCAGGTGGCAGGCAGGGACTTTGCCAGCGTGCCAGCCGCCGTTCCGTTGCTGTTGAGAAAGCCGACACATCGCCCACAGTGGAACCGTACCAGTGGCGGCAAGCCTATTCTTTTAGGTATTGACGTCGCCACCCAAGAAATGCACACAAGGGGAAGGGAAAAAAAAAAAGAAAAGAAAAGAAAAGATAAACAAGGAAAACGGAAACACGAAATAGGAAAACGGCAAACAGAAACAAAAAGAGGGAAAGGAGAAAAAAGAAGAGAGAAGAAAGGTGAGCAACGATGGCCTACAACCGGTGGATTCTACCATTTTGCCAATTCGCCCTCGGAATAACCGCATTCATAAAAGCTATCCGCCCAGGCCTCTCCATGCATCACATCATCGTCCACACAAACATGTCCCCTGGATGAAGCGCTGACTTGACTGACTGACTGACTGACTGACTGACTGACTGACTGACTGACTGACTGACTGACTGACTGACTGACTGACTGACTTAAGTAACTGACCGACCGGCCGGCCGGCTCAGGTCAAACCAACCAGGCCAGGCCAGGCAAGGAAAGCCGCAGCCACCCAAGCCATGTATCGGCGCCGGTTTGTCGACATCCTCCTGGGCTCTTCCCTGACTAACAGCAGGCCCGACATCCATCAATGATGGGCTCGTGTACAGGGACGGCGAAGTGTACGGCGTCTACGATTCTTGTGAATGCCTAAAAGAAAAACATTGCGCCTAAATGACTATGCCGGTTGAAGGCGCTCGTCTCGCACGCGGCTGCGTCAACTTGACACATGTGCCACCAGACAAGGGCAGTTCTGATTCGTGCGTCGCAGGGGAAAAGCCCCCCTTCCAATGTTGCTGCTTTTTTTTCTTACTGATAATCTCAGCATGGTTGTGAGATTGTGACAACGTTTCGGAAATAGAAGACGACGAGTATCACGTCCCATCCACTGCTACTCACAGGTCGTGTCTCGGGAACAGGGGACAGGGTCGGTCATCATGACCCGTTATCGCTCCCTCACATATATACATACATACAACATAGGGAAGCATCCCAATCCAAATACTGGTATATCCCACCCGACGTGGACTTGGCATCGTCATCTGGCTTCTCATGGAAAAGTTCGGATATATTCGGGCATAGCCGACTCGGCCGACGCAATGTTCCAGCGCGCCCACGAGCACCTTTGACCTCTGTCTCTGTTCATCCTCCCGTTTGCTCGTTGAGCTCGTCGAGGGTTTGTTCGAGGACGGGTAGAAAAAAAAAAAAAAAAAAAAAAAAAAAAAAAAAAAAAAAAGCCCCCCATCCCGCTTGAAAGTGAGTGGTGTAACCGAAGCGCGGCTTTTCGCCGACGCTCCTCTGACCCGGGCTGGTGGTACTTATCACAAAGTCGTCTGCCTCCCCTCTCGTCCCTCTGATTTTTTTTTTTGTTCGGTTTAGTCCGCTCCGTACAATCCGGGTTGTTTGGTGACGGCACAGCCCCTGAACATCGCCGGATTCGCTGAATACCTCAAGCTATTATTACTTAATACTGGATATGTCCACATGGAGTGTTTGGACACAGTGCCAAGTGCTCACTAGTCCCGCGACAGGTGTCAGGCTGTCGGGCTGTCAGGCTGTCAGGACGCAGCACGCAACACCAACACACTAACATTTGAACATGACTGGAGTGACAAAGACCCGTGCCCCACTGCCATGGCCCAAGGTTCCGAGCGAGCAGCTGGCAGACGTGCTGGGCCAAGGTCCTGCTGCTCGAGCCTCTCAGTGCTGGGTTGCCGCGATTGCGAACAGATGCAACGAGACTAGAGGGTGGAAATATAG
>SRPU01000684.1:0-15081 GCA_018360185.1 Claviceps lovelessii | reverse complement strand
AAAAAAAAAAAAAAAAAAAAAAGCAAAACACGGCAACAATGCTGATTCGGTCCCGGTGCGCAAGGCTCCCAGCTACGACAATGGAGATCTGACCGTCTGACATTGTCTGAGAAATAAAAATGACAGACATGAAGCGCGGAGGAATAAAGATTCCTGCGAACGATGAAACTGGGGATGTTTGTGATTGTCGTCGACACAGCGATGAGACAACGATAAATGACCCGCTTTTCTAATCGACGTATGCTTCTCAAGATCCATCCATACGGACCTTATGGAGAATAAATCTGACAAGCATCGTCGATCCCGTGCTGGGTCAAGGTCCCAAGGATAACCTACATCAGCCGTAGTGTCTCGCATCATCGAAAGAGACGGTATGGCGCTCTTTTTGCCGAGTGATATCTTGCCCACCTGCCCTGAATTGTGCTTCGATACAATGTCGCGAATCACGGTAGTAAGTCGTGACCATTGACCCATCAGCTTCGTTCTTTTGGTCCTCGAGAACGTTGGCGTATGCAACATGGTCTGGCCTGCGCAATGTGCCGAGTGGTCATGTTGAGTCTGTGAACTCGTTGACAAGTGACGGGCGACGCGCCGTGGAATTTGCTTTCGACGGACGACAACCACCAACCTCAACCAGAGTCTTTTGCGCTACACATGCGCACAGGGATGGCATTCTGCGCCTTGGCTGCATGTATCGAATACATGAACAGCGCATAAAGCAGCAGCATACAGTATTCTATCACACCGGTGAGCGCACTTGAAACCCCCTGCAAGACGGAATAGGGCTCTGATGCTGGCGCACGGCCTCAACTCAAGGTGATGACGATATCTCCCGTCTTCATTTGGACTGCCGAGCCCAGTGCCCCCTTGTACTGGGTAGCCGAAGACCGTGGATGCGGCTTGTGGATGGATCTGTGGATGGATGGACATTATCCGTTGACGGGGACGGGGACGGGACGGCTTGTCAAAACCCTGTTGCAGCCACGGCGCTAATAAGTGAGCAATGAGCACTTGATCTGAGCCATCTGGGCCATCTGTTGGACATGCTGTGTCTTCTGTCGGAAACGAGTCAGCTGTACATGTTATACGTACGTACATATGTATGTACACTTTTCACCACCATCAGGGGTTGTAGCAAGTGTCATCTCTCAAACAAGTACTTTCCTGACTTGACGTCTGGTCCGCCTTGACAAGAAAAAAAAAAGAAACCCATGCAAAAAAACCACTTTGGCATCTGCGTGCCGGTAAGTTGAGCGGTTGGCAAACAAAGTCAAAAGCGTTTCAGTCCGCTTTCTTGCTGCAGAATGAATTGAACACGCTGAGGGACGAAAACCTCGCTTTTCACAACAAAAACGACGGCGTGGCCACCGACTTTCCAAATTCTGACTTCTCAACGTGTAAAAGAGGCTGGTCAGTTGCGGCACGAACCTTAATCACCACTCCCTCCACATACTACATTGTACATACATACGTACAGTGACATGACACTATATGTTCGTACATACAGATGTGTGTGCATATGTACAACATAATATCACACAAGGGTTGGCCGGTTCGGCTAAATTGTCCCTTGAGCTACCTTTGATAAAAGCCCAAGGGGAAAAAAAATAATCTCCGAGCTTTGACTGCTCGACGGAAAGAAACGGAGAGAAATTGCCGGCGACGAGGGTCGACGATGGGATGATGTTGTGATCAGCCAACAGCCAATTTAGATGGGGTTTGGCGGGTGCCGCGTGCACAGACCCGCGACGGCCGTAATTTAAGGAATGGGCTGGCGATGTCATCAGAAATGATTCAATCTTGCCAATCATGTTGATTTTTTTTGTTTCGTACTCATGCATGCAGAGTCGGAACTTTGACAACTCTTGATTGACGATAAGCGAGTAAATAACTGGTCAGTTCTAGCTCATGTTCGCGGAAAGCAGATTGCACGGGTTGCACGACGACGTGTACACATGTATTTGTGTAACGCCTCTTTGCTGCGAATGATGATGGTGCTTCTTCCGAATCGGAACACAGCGGCGTCCACCTCTCCCCACGTACAGAATTAAAGGGGCGCGTGTTCGTATGGGGTACAATAACCATGTATTCCCCGTTGACTCTGGAGTTCGATTGATTTGAAGCTATCAAGCTAAGCTGCCACGGACCGAAACACATGGGTCGCTTTCGCATTTCAAAGACATGTCGATCAGCATATCCCCACCAAAAAAACACATGTATTTAGATGCATGTCTCCGATGACAATCGCTGTGAACACAGCTCCCGCCGCTCAAGACAAGTTTGTGGTATGTGCTCGTGGTGAAACAGCCAGGTCGCACTTGACAATGCTACACTGTACGTACACGTGTAAAATCAAAGAAAAAAAAAGAAAAAAAAAAAAAGAAAAAAAAAAGCATCTAGACGTGACTTAGTATAACGCCCAGAACAGAAGTTGCTCACTTGAAATTGTGCGATTTTGTGCTTGATCGTCAGTTAAAGATGGACCTCATGGCTGAATTCGCTGTTCAGAGTCCAGCACCCAGAGCCAAAATCAGCATCTCCCACCTGCCTTTGGCCAATCATATTGACCAAGTGATAGGGAGCCCAAGTCCGTTCATACGTGTGCATATTCTTGCCAAGATCGACGCTATCGCTCGCAGCATAATCCTGCAAGGAGGCTACTGCTGTCTTGACTCGTTGGCATTGACCGTTTCATCTGTAGTCGCCTCCTCCGCTGCCAGGCATACCCGTAGAAAAGCCGTAACTCGTCAAAAGATGAGCGCCGCTTGAACCACGAGATACGGGGGCCAATAGGGAGGATGCCGATGGCATTACTTGCAAGATGTGTCCAATGTGGCAGAATTGTGAAATGTATGTATGTACACAACAGAGCTCATCGGCCACTTTCCCGACCGACCGAGGACGCGCATGGGTCCAGAAGCACGATCTTCCTCTGGCGCTTCATCATGTGACGTAGCTGACGTTCGAGAATCTAGAGTGGATATCACTGGTTTCTCGGCTCGTAATCAGCGCGCCCAGTGACTTTGAAGAAAGCAGACAGAGCGCCTATACGATGATGATTTGACAACGACGAGGCGATGTGGCACTTGGATTTTTGTTGGTTTTAGTTGACCACGTTTGTGTGAAACGTGACCAACAAAGGCAACGTGAGGCTTCTGACTGAGACCGACGCGAGTAGCATGGCCAATGAAAGAGGATGCATGACTCTCATTGCCTTTTCCCCCGCCCGATGAACTGTGAAAGAGAATCGCGTGAAGCCAGGTGGGTGGTACATACACAGAGACACCGTTCGGCACGGAAATGAGTCGTGCTCGTTTGATTTCCATCCAAAGACCTGACTTGACTTGGGTCCCAATGCTACGCCAGAAGCAGAGCAATTTGTTCAGTACAGGGAGCCAACGAACCGGGGACGAGCCACAGACCCTTCCAACAGAAAGAAAAAAAGGCCTGAAGTCGAGTACTTGCTTTTGGAGCATAATTAGCACCAGACCTCAAATCTTCTGAATGCATGCTTTGCGTTTAGGCACGCATTCTTGAGTGAGGGATCGGACGTACGGAGTTGCAAAGCAGCGGCGGTGCTGCGAAAAGGACGGATATCCATTGGCATGCCCCAGCCCTGCTGCCCGTGCCTGGTGGAGAACAGAGTTAGCTCGGCGTCTATTGTCCCGGCCCCAAAGCTGGCTGTGGCGGCGGCGGCGCGACCTTAATTGACCCGGCATTAATATCAATATTCCCAGCCTTGAATGAGCGGATACTTCCCATTGCCCCGAGCAATCTGAAGTTTGGGCCTGACATGCCAGATCATCATTATCGTGACTGATCAGCTTGTGGCATTCTGAGAAAGCCCTAGCCCCACGTCTCGAATGTGTGGAATGAGTCTTTGAACTGTAATTCGGACCCCTGACCCCTGCTGCAAGGGGCAACAGGCAGCTTTCATATTCCATTGACAAAAATGGTTGGGTTTGTGACCATCGACGACCAGCGGTGGACGGGTTTGGCAGCAATTCGAGCAACATTCTTGATTCCATACGACCTTCCTGTCCATGCATACATATGTATGTATATATGTATGTGCCTAGTAGCATGTAACAAACAATTGAACGGCAGCTTGAAATTCAACAATGGGATAGGAGCTGCTGACTGGCCGCTTGCACGCATACCAGCTTGAAGTTCCAGTCGAGTGCCTGACAGCCGGCAGAACGTGTAAGAATTCGACGAAGCGGCAAGCTGTTTTTGAAAGCCATACTCATGATTGCCGTCAAAACCTGTCTCAACGTAGCGACCATGGATAGGTACAGATAGTGGTAGGGGTCGATGTTTATAGTATCGGGGCAAGATTTCAGTCCGTCGTCCGCATTCTCCCGCCATTGCCATGTCTGGACGGCCGAGTCGTTGAAAGGTGCGATGACGATGGCAGCGAGAACCCGCGCGTTGGCAGCATTTCACGGGCTGTCCGTGTGCGTGAAGGCTTGTTCTGGAATCAGCACATCAGCGCCAAATGAGGTTAGAACTTGGAATACGGACAAGGCTTCAACGATGCCAACGGCAAGTTACCCTTGCTGCTTGCCAGGATAAGATCTTTTGATGAATGAAGCCACGCCAAGCGTGCTTGTGGGCCGCAGGGACTGACTCTGGTTGTAAGAACAGGGATCCATGTCCCAGCTTGTCCCAGCATGTCACAGACTCACAGAGTCAGACTCAGAGTGAGAGGGTTAAGTCGACGTCGAGAGAAGGAAGCAGCGTCCGTTGGTTCCAGTCTTGTCTGGTCTGGTGCAACTGACACTGACACAGGCGCCTGCCGCCCGTCTGCCGCCCGTCTGCCGCCCGCCTGCCACCTGCCACCTGCCACCTGCCTGCCACCTGGCAATGAAAAGCGGACGGACCGGCGGGCTCAAGCTTCGAGTTACAGCTTTATTGCCTTGGTTCCCCTCGCTCTCGACCGCTTGTGCTTCTGCTAGATTGGTTCAATGTTCATCCGGGTTCTTCTTTTCTGGATGACTCAATAATATATCCAAGGCGCTAATACTGTCTTCATCGTTTTCGACCGTCTTTTGGTCATCCTCCTTGTCCTCCTTCTCATGTACAGTGTCGCGCCGGTCTCTTACACCAAGTCTGCTTACTCGCTCGTCACCTGTGTCCGGGGTTCCTTACTTGGTCCAATTATTTCGCTCACCAAGAGGAGCCAGATAACATTCTCGGCTCTGCTCATTCATTCAGTTGAATTGAACCGAGGACTCGATCGATCAGCACATGCTTACACAGTCGATCATAGAAGAAAACGACAGCCTTCACCTTTTTTTTTTCCATTTCCTCCTTTTAGGTTTTGTAGTCACGGCCCAAAGAAGCCGGATATACCAACTACTTCTCTCAACATTCATACCAACAACAAAGTACCACTAGCGACTTTCTCATTTAGAAGCTGGACATCCATCTCTATCTTGATTGTTCGTGCTGTCTTATAAGTCGACGCATTCATCCGGTTTCTTGACCAGCGTCCTGCAGCCCAAAATGACAATAGAGTCATCGATGGGTAGCATTGTCGCCTTTGAAGGAGAAGCGGACCTCGTTTCAACGCAATTACGTCTTCTTCCTACCTCATCACAGCTTCTCATCCTGCCGAGTATCGAATTCTACGTCGAACCAGGGGACCATGACCAATGCTTCAGCGCACGTGGCTTTGTTCAGCAAATCCATGCTGCCCTAGTGTCGCGGAATGATGCAGCACGTACGTTCTTGGATGGGTCGACGTCGGATCACAAGCGACTCGTCTTCCTTAACGGAAGTACTCCTGGTGCTCAGACTTTGTGTGTGAAAGAAATCATGAAGTACAAAACTAACGGCAACAGAGCCGAGGCCGAGGCAATTTTCGAGGACATTGTGAAGAACGGGGTGGCTGGTCTCGATGACCATTCATCTGATACGGACTTGGACAACTATGGTTTCGGCTGCCCAGTAACAGTAGATGATGATGTCAACGTAGAAGAAGATCCTATAGCGAAAGCCATGCGGGCTGCCGATGCTTTGGACCGACAAACCGCAAGCTTGCAACCATCTGGTGGTATGGGCCTAAGCCTACCATCCCGGCCTCGGAGCTCAAGTCTCCCCTTGTATGGTTTCTTGGACGAGTTTGCGGACTCAACGCCTTTCTATGTCTTTGGCTCTCGAGCGCCTAAGGATGACGAAAGTTCTATTCGGAACGATGATATGGAACGGATTAGCGCATCTCTTGCGTCCAGAGCCACCATGTTTCCAGGATCCACACAGCATGCTTCGGAGACTCCTAAACTCGGATCGTGGTGTCAGTCGCCAACCACACGCCCTCCCAGCTGCGTTGGCGAGACTTATCGCCCCGAGAGTAACGCCGACGATTCCGATGCTGTTGCTGGCTCACCTGTTTCCGAAGCATTCAGTCTTAAATCCTCAGACAACGTCGTCTTTGGCAAGGCCTCTGTTTTCGACATGAGGCAATCTTCGGGATATAGGTCACTATCAAGAGTCAAATCTCTTGACAGAATATATCCGGCTAGTCCCAGGTTCCGAGATCTCGGCATCCTCCTACAATCATGGTTGGATGACCCCGATACTCCAAGGACGTTGCAACATCCCAAGTCGGCCACGTGGTTATCTGATGATCGAAGCCAGAGGTCAAGCCGGGTGAGCATTTACGAACGGCCGAGGACAATAGTCGTGCGGCCACGGCAATCCTCTGTACAAATGCAGCCAGTACCGACTTCCAAGAAGAGGACCAAAGCAAAAGAACTGATCGGTAGTGCCAAACCTGATTACGTTGATAGAGGGACGGACGCTCGGCAAAGTGTTATCAAAGACTTGATCTATCAGCCAGTTTTACCCGCTGTTGAGGACCTTGTCGTCCATCTTACCAGACACGACAGTCCAGACGCATTGTTGGAATCCGCTGTGAGCGCTTTCAAATACCGTCGTTTTCCACCATTATCTCATTCTCCCACGTCGTCTGATGCAGATAATAACGATGGCTCAACACCTGGAACACCCTCACAGCCATCGTATGAATCTGGAGACAAGCTAGGTATGCAATGTAAAGGATTGGACATGTCGTCACCCAGTGCAGACGACTATGATCCTTTCTCTTATACGCAGACACCATGGCACCGATCAAAGTCGCCAGACCTAGCTGCCACAGTTTCCACTGCTTATCTTCCCACTCCTGCACAAACTCTACCACCTGCCGCAAGTCAAAGCGAGAACAAGGTTCATGAGTTCCACGTGGCTCCAGGTCAAACTGCCATATCAGTTCAGAACTCTCTCCGCTCTATCTTGAGCGAATACTTCCCCCCCGGAACTGCCGGCTATCGTCAATTTCAGATTTCTCTACTACCCGAGTTTGACGAGCTCTGGAAGCCCCTGTTTCGAGGGAGTGGCTCGCACAGAGACGATGGCAACAACATACAAATCCTCGCGATTGGCTCACAGAAGGGGGTGAAGAAAGAGTATTCGCAGGCCGTCATTGGCAGATTGGAGAAAATTGGTAGAAAGTCGTGCGAAATCGTCAAAACTGGACGCGTGGAATTTCGGTGAGAATCCATTGGCAGTACTCACGTTTTTAAGGGGTGAAACTATTTTTACTAAATTGTGTTGTAGCTATCTACTCGCCAACGCCATGCAGGCTTTCACGGCTCAGCGACTCGCAAATCAGATGGACAATCCGTTTGCCAACTCATACCTGCTAGCTACCCTGATCATTCCTCACTTGGAGACGTATCTGACGCTGCATACGGATGTCCGGTATCTCCTGCTTATGTATCCACCTGAACATTTGGCAACTGTACTGGCATTGCAGAAACTCATTGGGGCCGATGTCATGAAGGTAGCCCAAATTGTTGATTCCACGAGCAAGGCAGAGTCGCCTTTTTCACATATTCGCAGGGCATCCGCTAGCATGAAGAGTAAACTCGAAAGCAACTCGTCGCGCCTCCCATTGTCCAATCAAACGACATCATCAGGTATTGCAGTTTCCAACGCCAACTACCTTTTGACTTCTACAGCCTCGGAGAAGGATATAGCAACCTTTGTGTCCACTGTGTGGAACATTGGAATCGATGAAGTGTCTGGCCCATGTACGGCAACAGAATCGGCACGCACAAAGAGTTCCGCGACTGTCCGGGATGATTATGGCACTGAATGTTCTCAAATCACATCGGAATCAGCCTCGCGGAGCTCCCCTTTATCCAAAGCGACTGCTTCACGCGAGCTCTCATTACCTGCCGTCTCCATCCGTGCGTCCTGTATTGGCGAGACTACCTGGACGTCCAAGGCATTGAAAAGCAAACGGAACCAATCCAAGTTACGGACCAAAAACGTGCTCCAGATGGCAACAGAACCTCTGACAAGCTTTGATTACATTGATGACAGCGAAGACGACATGGATGAGCGTCGTCTCATGCCTGTATTTATGCAGAAACATCATCTTCAAAAGCCCAATAGTCGAAAAGCTCTCAAGTTTCTGGGCCTGGCCTAGATGGGGGTTTCATTCGAAAAACAAAAAAGGTCCTTGAACATGGCTAAACCACGTTAAACCCAAGTCCCTCCTTTTTTTTTGCTACAATTGTCCTCGTTGCAATTTCATCTTGATTTTTTTCTTCCCATGTTATCGCCCGAGTCTTGTGCTCTGGGACCTCACATGTATCAAAGTCGTTAGGCTAGCACACGCCGAGGACTCTCAGATAATTTGATATCCACACCGCTCTTCTCAATCTTTCCTACACTTTTCTCATGCTTGTTTCTCTCCCTTTGTAGATGACAATCATGTACATGAGAACGTAGAGTTGGTGTTTTGGAAAAGGGTAGCTATTGTCTTATCCCTTCAATTGAGCGAGTTTCTTGCTTGTATTCCGTCGGCATGCGGCCAAGTTATTCGAACGCGGACAGAGGCGAGTGAGACGATGCTGTCGTTTTGTAGTTAAAAATACTACACGCATCATTTTATCGTCTTTTCATTCGCTTTAGAGGGAGGGAGCGGCGACGATGGAGGCATAGATAGTGGTGTCGATAGGTAACACAACTCATCCTGGGATCACAAGAACAATCACAACGGAAGTGATTTGCTGAACATCAAAGTTTTTCCTGTATTAATGCCCATTTTCACACAACGCACACGTACAAAAGAAGTAGCTCAGATTCCCCTCGGTCGATAACCATGAAAACAAGATAACAGAAAAGAAATATAAGGGACCAAGTTTAAAAAATCATCTGCAGAGACGTGGTGGTGGTGGTGGTGCTGCAACCGACCAGGGAAGCTATCGATTTCCCTGAATGCCTTGCGTTTCAGCCAGTCAAGTGGGTGTGCAAGAGGAAGGAAGAGGGTAGGAAGGCGTATTCATGATTATTCTCTTTTTTTCTTCTTGTTTGGACACAAAAGTCCGGCAAGTCCCATGATACGCTACTCCCTTCCCTGTCCCTTCCACCGATGACCTGCGTTGCCAGCTTCATCAGAAAGAAGTAGTACGTTTCAGCCATAGTCCAATCTCGTCTTGACTGAGCCGACTCCTCGGTGCATGGCGATATTGCATGGTCTCGTAGCCCGTCAATAGAAAATGAGAAAGAAGAAAGAAAATCCAAATGGACATAATTCAGTCTATGCGCAGAAACAAGAGATACTGGAATAATGGGAAAGATGAGTGTGAAACCGAGGTAGCCCGCCCAGTTGCTTGCCTTGAGCTTTTCCCCAGCGATACCCTACTCCATCGCTGACTCATTTCTGATGTGAGAAAACAAAACAAAAAATTCGGGCTGCTTAGCAGCAGCTGTTGCTCGAAGATGAGCCGACGCCTTGGCCCTGACCAACCTGGACGCTGGGCTTGGTGTTGTTGGCCGTTGTGGTACCCATGCGCTCCTTGATTTGTCGGGCCATGGTCAAAAATGCTTGCTCGACGTTGCTAGCGTTCTTGGCCGAAGTCTCGAGGAAGGGAATGCCCAGGCTGTCGGCAAACTCCTGCACATAGATGTCAGTAACTTAGTTCCCATGATGTTCGATGGGAAAGGGAGAAAAACATCTCTAGCAACCATCTTCCCCCCCAAAATCCAAAAGTGGGAGTACAGCAATAGTGTAACAATGCCAAGGGAGTAACTATGTGTTTCGTTTCTATGCTCCTTCCCTTCACGGCATGAGTAGGGGACACATCTAATCTTACCTTTGCCACCGTGTATTCGACAACCTTCTTATCCGCCATATCACTCTTGTTTCCAACCAAGAGCTTGTTCACGCCCTCGGTGGCGTATCGGTCAATCTCCTGAAGCCATTGTTTGACATTGTTGAATGAATCCATGTCGGTGACATCGTAGACGACGCAAATGCCGTGAGCGCCGCGGTAGTAAGACGAAGTGATGGTTCGGAATCGTTCTTGGCCAGCAGTATCCCACTACATGAAAAGTTGTGGTGGTTAGTCGAGTTGCACAAAGACTGGTTGTTCACAATATGAAATCGTCCATGACCCACAATCTGCAACTTGACGGTCTTGCCGTCGAGCTCTATCGTTCGTATTTTCTGATGTAGCAGGTCAGCCGTCGTGTGTTTTGAATACCGAATGCAGATCTGCGCGTACAAAATCGACACCAATGGTTGAAATGTAGGATTCAGTGTAGGTGTCATCGGCGAATCGGAGCAACAGACAAGACTTGCCTACACCGGAATCACCGATGAGGAGCAGCTTGAAGAGGTAGTCGTATCTGATGCAGAGATGTCAGTTTGGCCTGAAGAATAACTTGATTGCCAACAACGCCGTCATCGCCGTCATCGCCGCCGCCGCCGCCACGTCTCAACCAAGGAGAAGAGTGAGGGGGGCGGACGGAAGCGCAGCAATCCAGAATCAATAACATGACAGGCACTCTATCGAGGGGGAAATGATTAGCAATTTGCAACATCGGGGAGCCGGCAGCGCAGCCGACCCAGGGACGTAGTTGAAGCGGGGACGTACCACTCGGGGTTCATGTTTGCGGCAGCGACGTGATGGAGCGATGTGAAGGGCAAAAGACCAGAGTCGTGGAAGGCGTGTCGTGATGGATGTGGAAAGGGTCAAAGAAGGATTGGCAGCGAAGAAGTGCGAGACTGGGTACGTCAGGGACAGCGGAGAGCGGACAGCGGACAAACAGGGACAAACAGCGGACCAGACAGCAGGCAGGAGGCGGCGGTGGGAGGCCAACACGCGGAGGGGTCACGTGTCAGCCAGCCTCAGCCAGCCTCAGCCAAGGCGAAGGCGGCTGGTCCATCTGCCTCGCCACCCTCCCGCCACACGACGGCAAGTCACGGACCACGGTCATGAAGGCAGTGTTGCATTGACGCAGCCATGCCGACCCAGCCCAGCAACGATAAAGGATTCAGAAATGTTCAATCTTAGACAGGAAGCTGAGAGCTGAACCGCGGCCATCTTATCTGATCTGATTGCAATACATGCTGCGCATACCAAGATGCACCGTAGTAATGAGCTGCGAGACAAGAAGTGATGGAATGTACTGTGCGTGTCTTACAAGTTACGTCGTCATCCGCAAATGGCGCGTCGGCCGCCCCCGCTGTGGCTCTCTGAAGAAGCCTTGTTTTCGCGGGCGAGAAGCTCCAAGTTTCCCGTCTCCAGGTTCCATCATTTCCCCCAATCCCCCAATTCCAGAGCAGCTAGTGACGAAACTACGCCAATTTTTTTTTACTTTTTTTTATCCTCTTTACTTGAGTCTTCTTTTTTTTTTACCCGTCCTTCTTCGCCATCGAGATGAACAACAAACATCACTAAGTTGCTGACGACTGCTTTCAGCAGCGCAGCCTACTTTTCACCTTTGCGTCCACTTTCCTTCCCTTTTGTACAACTATATACACAGACACATGTATATATTCTCATTTGCAAATCTCCAAACCTCCAAACCTCCAAATGGCCGCGCCTTTGCGCAACACCTCCACCAAGATTGCTGGCCGCTCTCGCTCGATTCCACCCTTACATGCCACCTTTGGCGTGAAAGGGATCCCGACTGCACACATTGTTCCCTCGACCGTGTCCTTCCACCCCAACAACACAAACACATATCCGCAATGTCCCTTACAGACTCGCGTCGTCCGAGATCGATGTCCTCCGCGGTCGTGGTTCAGCCGAACAGATGAGAAGTGGATGGTAGAAAGCCAACATAAGCAACAACATGCCGAGGATCCCAACAAGGCCAAGCTCGGAAAAAGTGAGTCAATTTATCATTTTCTGTTCATTTATCTCTCCCCTCACCCCCTTTCCTCCCCAAATAATCTATCTGGCCTTGACGTACAATGTTTGTCCCTTTCGGAGCTACATGGCTGACTCGTAAGCGGATTCGACATAGCCCTACGAATTCTCCAAGAGCGACTACCGACACTTTTACAATCCCCTCTCCCACAGGATATACTCGCCCCCAACATCTCTCTCCTCCTCTTCCCCTCGACGCACCCGCACCTGCCCGCCGTCTCCGGCAAAGTAGCCTACAACGCCGCCCTGTGGACATCCCCGATCGCCTGGAACCGCGTCCCCATCATAGGTAACGTCAAGCTGGAGATTCTTGCCGAGCGCATGACCTCGGAGCCGCTTACCTTCCTGCCACGACGACCGGGCGCCATACCCGAACAGCTCGTGGTGCGCTGGTGCGAGCAGCGGAGAGTAAACGGGGGCAATGTTCCCGAACCGGGAGGCATGGCGCGGGCGTTGTGGCGCGACAGAGGCGTCGATCCGAACAAAGCCTTTACGGGACTCTTCATCTTTGACTTTGACAGCCAGGGCAGGGTACTGACGCACACGATTGAGCAGGCTCAGGAGGGAGGGGATTGGGAACAGGGAATGGGGGCAAAGTTTGTGGGGCTGACTGACTGGCTCCTCGGGGGTATGAAGAACGGTGGCGAAGATCCGATACCCATGTTTGAGAAAATGAAGTGATGAGATGTTATGATTTGTTTTCTTTGCTTTGAGGACAGGAGAGGACTGCGTTGGGGTCGGGGGCTAGGACAGGGCTAAAATTTGCCGTTGTGAGGGGAAGCAGATACGCCGACAGGAGCCTACAATCGGTCGACAACAAGATGGGACGGCGACGTGAATTTCATTACAACACTGTACAACTATGAAACTTGCATGGGTCTGGAGGGCAGGTCTTGCAAGGGAAAGCATTCAACTCATTTTGACGGGATAGGGCCGAGAACGCTACTGTGTACCATTAGTCCAAGAGATAATATTCCACACAGTCAAAGACACAAGCACCGCGAACGCTGCTCATCAAAGTAAGATGGGCCCACGACGAGGAAGGGACTTGCTTCAAGGTCTTTGCGAGAGAGAGCGCAAATTTCCATTTCGTGTTAAAAAAAATGTAGTTTTTTTCTCTCTTGGCACATGCTCCACAAACGTACACATTGCCATGAGCGCATACCTTCCCATTGTCTTCCCGTTTGATTTTTTATTGCAAATCCAAGGACTCCTTCACCGGCCTTCCTTGCCCATATAAAGCAGCGCCAGGAAAAACCTCCCGACCCGGGGCATTTCACAATATTCTGCCCTGTGAGTCGAATCGGGATGACGCATGCTACAAACTATAAAGGACGAAAAAAAAAACACAAAAAAAAATACCCTTCCGCATCCTACTTTCACAGGAGCCGTATCTAGGCGCATCCGGAGCCGACACTCCATCCTCAGGACCATGACGCCTGTTGTGACGATTTCGTCCTTCCTTGCTTGACTTCATATCCGGGTAGGAAAACTTGGGGGTGAAGAGGCGAGGGACCACCGCCAGGAAGCGGGGGCAACTACCCAGTTATTTTATCAAAAAGCAACATCTCCAAGGTTCTCGCCCTCAAAACCCATGGTAGCAAGCCTCCTCAGTTTCTTCTTCTCCTTGGTCTTGTCCAGGGCCTTTCTCTCCTCTGCCAACTTCTTCACGATGTCCAACTCGGCGGGCTCAAATCCGGGAGGCGGGTCGTCGTCCTTGTCGAGATCAATCTCGCCCAGAAGCAGGACGTTCTCGCCCCGTACCAGGAAGATGCCGTGCTCAATGTCGGCAAAGTATCCTTGAGGGATTTGGGCGTCGCATCCGGGTTGCAGGGCGAATATCCGTTCCGTTGTTGATTGGAGAACGAGGTTGGCTATCTCACGTGTTAAGAAAGAGAGACGAAAATGAAAAGTACCAGGGAAAAGGAGAAAGAAACGCCGAGAGAACGTTCCGGACATCAGGGATAATGGGGCTCGATGGACCGGAAAGGCATGGGAAAGAACAATCTCGTACCAAACTGATCCCAGCTCCGCAATACGCCAATCAGTTTTCTCCCGTCACGCAAAACTACCATGAGCTTCTCTAATGACGAACAAGAATCTGTCAGCTCGGAGCCGCCTCGCAAAACAAGACAGCCATTGCTGTGAAAGAAAATAAAATAAGATAGAAAGAAACGGGTGCGGGAGCCGTCATACTATCCGTCAAGTCGAGGAGCTGAGCTGCCGTCGTGAACATTTGCGGCGGTAATTGGGCAGGTACGTGAGGAAGTGTCCCAGAGGGAGCGGCTAATCCTCCAAGCAGAGGGGCATCGGAGATGTTGAGGCTTTCCATCTTTTACGTCATGTATGTCCGCGATCGAATCATCGACTAGATAGTAGAGAGAAGACAGCTTGCTGAAATTGGGTTCCAAAAAAAAAAGTCACATGTGTTGGCTCTGTTCCTGTCTGATTCTTTACAGGATCACGACCAAGCTAACCAAAAAAAAAAAAAGAAAGAGAAAGAGAGAAAGAAAGAAGAACGTTTTGTCGGGGCAAGGAAGAGAACGCGGGGGAACGGGAATGGCAGGTTCATTCACAACTGTTGCAAATCATAGTGTCGAGGTCGCGACCACAACGACGCCCTGTCCGCTGAGTTGAATCGCGACCTATCGATAACATTAATCACGTGATACTGCTGCTTGTTCTTGTTCAGGAATCGAAGGGGCATAGAACATGCAAGGAAGACGCAGGATACTGACTCTCTCCCGTACCTAACGTGCGTGGCTACTACTTAAACACCCATGCATGCGTAAAGCACTAGGTAGGTACCAGCGTTGAGGAGATGGGACCAGAATGACCTTGGGAAGGA
>SRPU01000683.1:0-15086 GCA_018360185.1 Claviceps lovelessii | reverse complement strand
TTTTTCTTTTTTTTTTTTTTCGTCCTCTCTCGCACGCTTCGTGGTTGGTCATGGGAGCCTGTTGGCCGCTTCTCTTGCAGCCCTCTCGTGTCAAGATAACAACCCGTCGTCATCAGCCCCCCCGAGCCTGAAAATGTGGGTCCCGGGAGAAAGTCCAGGCAGTCGCTGAACCAAGCTGGCACTCGGCGTCGGCACTCGGCGCCAACAGCCCCGGGCTGCATTGTTGATGGCTCGCATGCGCACGTGCGACAGCCGGGGCTTCCCAATTCAACCGGATAACGAGTGCACGTCATGCACTTTTTTGTATCTTTTTTTTTTTTTTCAAAATAATAATAATAATGATAATAAACATAATCATAATCAATTTTGCTCGATATTGCTTCATGCCAACTTTGAGGTGCAGGACTCGCGCCCGAGTCGTGCGTGATGAGGGTGTCTCGTCAAGAACGGGGCAGACGAACCATTCGGATACAAAACCAGATGACAAAAACATGTGTCAGTCGGGACTTTCCAGGAAGCGACTCGCGGGAGTCCGCCATTGTTAATTTCCGTTCGGCCATTCCGCTGCCCAGCTTGAAGCAGCCATGTTTTATGTAGAGCGAGTGGGATGGGGGGTTTTTTTTTTCCCCCGCCCTGCTGGCCGCCCGGCTGGCTCGCTTGATATGAATATATGGGCCCGCGTGGGTGACGTGCTCATGAGAGATGGAGTTTTGTGTCACATGCTCGCAAAGACTGTCAGACCCGATGCCTCGGTCGACTAAGGGACAGGCATCTGACTACAAGTACAACATGTACAAATGCATGTATGCATGCACATTATATCCATCTATTGCCTGCCAAGTGTTCTGTCGGCACGTCTTGCCGTCGGAAGAGGGGCTGGGGCGGGTGTGGATAGCGGCGGGACTGGCCGGCTTGGCCGATTGTGCCAAGGACAAAACGAAAGTCATCATTCATATGAGTTAGGTAGAGAGGCTTCAAGGTGCAGCGTCGTTGACCCAGAGACTCTCCCACTCGGCCACAGGGGAGAGGGGAACGCTTTTTTCTCTTTTCTCTCTCTCTCTCTCTCTCTCTCTTTTTTTATTTTTTTATTATTTTATTTTTCTTTCCTTCTTTTTTCTTGTATTTTTATTCAATCTTTGTCAAAATCTGCTGCCGATGCCGATGCTGATTCCCAGTCATGATTGCATGTAGATCAAACAAAATGTCGCCGACGACATCAGATCGCCAAGCCGCGGCCGCAGCCGTGGTTCCATGCAAGTACGCCCGCACAACGACCACTCATCCAAAGAACCTCCTCTTGGGTGCGGCAGGTGCGGCTATACCGAGCACCACCCCTAAACGAAGCTTTCGACCAAGTTCTCTGGGTCGACAAGGCACCTCCTGCTGCTGCGTCGGGAGCTTCCTATTTTCGGCCGTTGCCCACAGGCACAGGGCGGCACGGCCGCAGCTGCACTGCTGCAGCAGCGGAAACAACCTTTCAAAGGACCCTGTCGGGGAAAACGACGAATGACCCTCGGGAATGGGCAGGAAACATGCTCCCCCCCCCCCCCCCAGGCCATTTCGCTTCCCTGGCGGTCAGTGACTCAACGCTTCATAAATTAAATACTCGGGTAACGGCACCCCAACATGCAAGATAACGCCGTCATGACCACAAGAGCACATGCCAGGACGGCCCACTCAGTAAAAAGGTAGCATTTCTGCTGCAAGGATCGGACGATGAGGCCCGAAATAGAGCACTGACACGCAAAGAATTCGAGCTTTTTGGGAAGGTGGTCCGTCTTGCAAGGAGAACCATTGATATGCTCATTCATCATTCATCGTGATCGTGGCCACGCACATAGAACTGGTATTCTGGGTGGTATCTAGACTAACAGGGTGGCCATGGCCCATGCGTCAAGTTCCTTTGCCCGCTTGAAGTCATGCTGCACCTAGTTGGCGTTTCCTCTCGGCGGCAGCTTATCTCGAATAAATGCCTCAACATCGCTCAACTCCTCTATGCAGGCGGAGTGTTGCATTCCACTGCAACGATGATAACAATAACAGCCAACAGAAAAAGGGAAGAAGAAGAAGAAGAAGAAGAAGAAGAAAAAACTGTCAGAAGGATTTTCTCTACACAATACCTGATATGGCGTCTGTCGGAATAGGAAAGACTATGGTGAAATCGACGTACCGGTATGTCTCAAATGTGACATCGTAGCCCATGTCCCTCAAGGCCTTCTCGCTATCCTTGGCAAGCTCATAAAGGACCAGCGGATCTCGGTCGCCGTGTCCCATGAAAATGGGCGTGGCTTTGTTGGCATTTCCCGCTGGGACGTATCTTCTAAAGAACTGGTGGAGAAGCAGCCAAGACGAGAGGGCGACAATGCCACCAATCTTGACAGGATGCGTTAAACCGGCAAAGATGCTCATGGCGCCTCCTTGTGAGAAACCACCAAGAATGATCCGCTCGGGGTGGATGCCGCCACGGATCTCCTGCTGAATCAGGTCGAACAAGTAATGGCGGGATTGCAAGATACCAGGGGCATCTTCATCCGCTCCCTTTTGCAGCGATTTCTGGAAGAACAAAAAAGCAATCGTTAACCAGCAATTCCAGGGAAAAGGGTTTTTTTTTTTTTTTTTTTTTTAGATATGCCCTTGTCTCAAAAGTATACCCGCGAGTGTTGTGGCTCCTTGCCAGACTTACAATGTCAAACCATCCGGGCATCTGGTAACCAGAATTCTGCAGACACACCAAAAGTCAGTCAAAAACGTGCCATGCAGGGAAAATGAGAGAAAAGATGCTATGGATAGCCAACCATGGTAATCGGAATGTGTGGCGCGTGCGGCAGGATGAACTTGATCTCGTTCAATCGTTGTCCCTTCCTCCACATCTGGACCGCGTCGGACCATCCATGGCCGGTGTCTCCCAAACCGTGGATGAAGATGACTGTGGCTGTATGGCGGCCAATGGCGGGGAACACCAAGGGGGCCACTCTACGAAAAGGTCCAGTGGATGAGGCAGCACTCATTGCGGCTGTGTCTGTGCCAGGCGGCGACGAATCGACTGATGAGGGTTGTGTTTGAGAATGAGATTGGATCACGGTTCGTGAATTGGCTGATGATGGTGCGGTGTTGACTTGATGATCAAGACTGCCGAAAAGCCATGCGCGGCGAAGAAATGGAAGAAGAAGTGCAATGAATGGAAGCAGAAGACTGAGAACAATGACGTGCCTGGCCCTCGGCATGAGACAGCTGGACTTGATGCAGTTGAGGCAGTTGAGAGGCAGTTGAGGCACTTGATTCGATGGGAAATGCTACGAAAATGGGGTTCGTGGAGGGGGCGGGCTGGTGTGTTGAGCGGGAACGTGGAAAGGTGGGACCGTCAAGCACATTAAGCGAGGCACTTGGCTGCTCTGATTGGTTCACACCCGGACGGACCGCTGTGGAGTCTTGACGACGCCCAACAAGCGCCATCGGGTTCCTCAATGGCTCATTGTCCATTCACGTGCAGGAGGGGCTCATCACTTGTCACTTGTCACGACGTCATCCCACCTTTTTTTGATCGTAAAGAACGCACATTGTCTGACAAAAGCTAATCTGGACACTATGCGATTTCCAGTGCGTCTTTGTTATTGAGGACATGAGGATGGCGTCGCCTACGCTCGATCTAAGTTTTGACTGGCTTTTTTTTTTTATTCATCTTTCCAATCCAGATGGCTTCACGCAAGTCAAAAGTCTAAATTTCATGTGAGGGGAAGTGAAGGATACCAATCGAGGACTATTAAGCCCCCAGGGCAGTCAACATTTTTCCTTTTCTCTTCCCTATCGTCTCTTCCATTCAGTCCTTGTTCACTCCCCAACTGCACCAGTATCCCCGCAAATTCTACCCAACACTGAAACAGCATGAAGTGACTAGCTAAAGAAAAAGAAACAAAGGAAGAAAAAAAAACAAAGGAAGAAAAAACCCCATACAAACACATCACCGACTGATAACCAAATCAAAGAGCTTTCCACAATGTGTCTCACGTGCCAAACCAGTCTTTTCCGCACCGACAACAACCCCCTCTTAAGCCCGAGCGCTCACCAGAAGCTGGCTTTCAGCCTGGTGGACAATTTCGGACCCGAAGTCGGGATGCATCTACTTCTAGATTATATTCGCCGAAGATGTGAGGCTTGGAAGAAATATGACACGAAGCGTGAGGTTCTGAAATATGAGGCGTCCAAAAGTCGAAACACGGCGTGTTCCAAAATCCCCGACGGGAAATGGCTGACCGGCGAGCAGGCTCGACGTGGACGCGGCTGGCGCGAATTTTGGCACATCAACTGGTTGAGCGTCGTGATGAGGAAGCGGATCGCGACCGACAGCCATGATCTCCAGGCCGATATGGAGCGAATCAAGGTCGTTCTCGTCGAGGATCTGCAACGATTAGACAGCGAGTACATCATCATGTTGGAACAAAAGGCCAGGGAAAATGAAGTAGTTCGCGTATTCATGGAGAATCAGGCAACAGCAATGAGTCAGTTGGGCAGATCTATTGCATGTTTACGCACGTATCGCAACAACCTTATAGAAGAGATTCAGTTCTCGAAATACAAACTATAGTTTGCGTTCTGGAATGCCTCGGTGCGGGGGTTGCAGATCGTATTAGCTCTTGAAAAATTGCGAACTTGTACCACACCCAAACATAAAGAAGATGCAGTATTTCACAACATCAACACATTAACCGATGTGTATAATGTTTTGCACAAGCAGGTTACTCTGGTTATATTCTCGTTTTCAGATTCTCAAGATGCTTTGAACTCACTCACCTTATCGCTTAGGGATTCCATACCAACGTGTTTGTCTGAGTAGATTGGGACCAGGTTACCACTCGTTTGATAACCTCACATGCCATGGGCGTGATGCAACACACACACACACACACACGATGACCCTGACACCTCTGCATCCGTTCCCACCAACAGTTTGTCCCGCCGAGCCTTCTGCCGGCTTCGGAAGTAAATTTGAGCCATTTGAGCCTAGAAAAATGACATCAGGTTTTGACCTGAGAACCTCGAATTCCACGGCTCTCAACGGGAATAACTACTTTCGTTCAATGCACCAGCCAAAAAGCACCAGCCGATGACGGCTTTCAAGACCGTGACATGGTAGCAGGAAACGCGCAACCAGGGGGCCTGACGGTACTGGCCACACTTCTAATACGATGACCTCTCCCATGGAATTGCACGATCTAGAGCATCCGCAAGGTCGAATCGCGAAATTCGCGCGGCGGTGTTGCGGTGGTTTTGGGACAGTTTTCTGCTGCGCTTGGACAAGAGGACCCGGATCGCGTGTCTGTTGAATGGCGCGCTGTGGAATTCGGATGCAGTTGGTGACGATGATTCTCCCTCTTTCGATTCCATTTCGGTTTGTCGAGATATTCAAGGGCTCCTGCTTGCCGTGACATGAAGGGCTGGTCGTCGAACACATTCGTAGCCAATGGCAGCACGTGTCGCGCATACCACCGAATTGGGACGCACCGTGGATCAACTTGCGAGACGTCACCACGTCACGTCACGTCACTTGACGACTCACGGGTCTCACTTTCGAATCTGCTCACCGCTCTGATGGCCGAGACGCGACTGTCCCCGTCCAGCCTTTGCTATTTCCATACCAAACGGCCTGAAGCAGCAGCAGCATGAAGTCAGCCGCCGTTGCGTCCGTGGCCCTGGCCTTCCAAAAGGATTTCGTGCTTGGCGACGTTCAAGCCCCTCTCGTCCACGACATCGGCATCAGCACACGCCAATACTGGATGCGAAAGGCGAACGAGGCTTTATTCGACGTCCGAGGCACGCCTTGCCCTTTTAATGCTTTTGGATCCGTCATTGTCAACCACACCGCCGGCGGGCTCGGCGAACTGGTGTGCATCGGGGCCAACGATGTTGCATCTGGCAACCCAACCCTCCACGGTAGGCATTTTCCCATCAAGTCTTGTCAAGTGTGACCCGTCCTGTCCGTCCTGTCCGTCCTGTCCGTCCTGTCCGTCCGTCGACGGCAAGACCACGACGCGTTGTTCAACCAAGCTGACCATATTCTTCAGGCGAGATAGCCGCCATCAACAATTGCAGTGCCATTCTGACCGACCCCGATGGGCCCTATAGGCTGACAGGTCGTGAAACCCAACTAGCGTGGGCCCATCTGTCACTGTACACCAACGCCGAGCCGTGCCCCATGTGTGCGTCAGCGATTCGGTGGGGAGGTTTCAGAGAATTGGTGTTTGGGAGCTTTTCGACAGACTTGGAGAAGCGCGGCTGGCGCATGATGTCGCTTTCCGCGCAAGGACTCTTCGGCTACACGACGGAATTGGATACCAAAACTACAATCTTGGAGGGCGTTTTGTCCAATGAGACGGACGTGTACTTTGGCTGGCAGTTTGATACGGCTCAGCCGTGTCCACGGGGCTGCGTGAGAGCAAAGACTAGCTGTCAAAAGGTTGATCCTTGATGCGAGCTCCATCTGCTCCGTCTGCTGTGTCTTGCTCTGTTGCAGACAAAACCCATGACTCTGTTTGGCGGAGAAGCACAAGGGTGGCCTACTGAATGCCTGGCCAAGTCGCACATGATTCTCAAGTGAATATTCCAAAAAGTTCACCGAGCACCCGAGGGAAGAAGCTGCAAGGATGCCCTTGCATCACCATAAACCCGGCATCTGTTGACGACTGACATGCTTGCCAATGCTCGTGGAAGGAGAAAAATGACAGCATGAGTCAGCAAGGCAGCGCAGTCCTAAGCGTTGTTGATACTGTGGAACAAATACTTCTTCACGAAGACTGCGCTGCGCGCCCCTTACCTGACCACCCCAACCACATGACGGAATCCGGATGATGATTTTACCATAGGCGCATTCCTTATCAAATGCCGACCGGAAATACATGGCAAATATGGATGCCGTGAATTCTAGGCGGTTTGCATACACTTGCCGCCGATACCGTTGCATGTCCACTCAGACACCGAGCGACCTGCTTGGCCTGACTTTCAGCTGGCTGACGTTGTTCACACGCCATCATCCGCGCCATCATCCAAGACTGGGCGTCCCAGCCCTCGAGCCAATCCCGGTACAAAATCGCCAGGCGTGCGCATGCTTGCATAAGGCCATGTCTTGCCCGTCGGAAGTGAGACAGGATGCGGCAGTCTGACCAATTTGGGTCTTTGGCGGCCGCCGGTTCGCGCCGGTTCGCGCCGGTCTGCACGGAGCCGCGTTGTGGAATGGACAGCACAAAACCCTTGAGCTCCCAGGAGTAAGGGAGGCCCCATAAGCGATATGCCACGGGAGCCGTCGATCGACTTGCATAGGAACACTTCATCGGCATGAAACAACTGTTCGCTGCGAGGCCGTTCTACTGTATGAGAAGTGACAGCACGGTCTTCAATCACCAGAGTCACTCCCGAGTAGCTCTGCTTCATGTCCCCTCCCCACGTATGCAGAACTTTATAGGACATCAAGAATTGTCTTGGATTCCTCTGAAGAATTTTCTTCGTCAGTGAATTTGCCAAGGGAAACGATATCAGATGCCAATTCCTGATCTATACGACGGCGGTGGAAGACCGATCTTGGACCATCGGGCAACCTTTGATCATCGGGCGACCTACGGACCTACGACGCGTACAACATATGATAAGCAGAGCGTATACATGAAGACTAATTTCTCTCTGGAATATCACGCTCATCTTGACTCACCATTTATTCACAAGAATCCCATTTCCCTGGATGCTCTTCAACAAAAGGATCCCTGTGCCAACGTCTTGAAAACCTCGACGCGTTGAAAAATTTCTTCTCTTCTTCCTTTTTTTTCCCCCGCCAAATTTACCATGAAGTCCACACAGATAAGCCTGTTGGCGATGATTCTTGGTGTCTCCAGGATTGAAGCAAAATTCTACAAAAAGAACGTCTCTACGTTCGAAATCGATGGCAATATCACTATCACCGGCAGCAAGATTGAGTTCAATGACGCAGAATGCGACTCCGGCTTCGGGTGCTTGAGATCTCTGGCCTGTATCGGGGCCACCAAGCCCATGCTGACCGAGGATAAGAAGTACTTTGCGTGCTGTGCTGAGGGGGCAGCGTCTGCTCGGAAACCCCCGAGACGGTGTTTGACTGCTGCGCCGACGGCCATGATCTTGCTGGGGGTAAGACGCAAGGATACCACTGCTGTCCTTCCGGGTTCGAGTTTGACGGCTCGCTCTGCAAGGAGGTTTGCAAGAATGGCAAGGTTCTCCTTTGATGGGGAAGTGTGTTTGCCCTGAGGGCCAGGCCGAAGGGTCTGATGGGCAGTGCGTTCAGAAGCCGAAGCCTCAGCTTTGTGATTCTGGATTACAAACTGGTATGGAATCTGCTTGATACTCAACTTTTTTCTTTCTTTCTTTTTCGTCGGGCTTTTTCATCATATTCTCTATAATCCTTGTCTTGTTTCTTATTCATCTCATCTCATCTGCTTCTGCTTCTGCATTTTCCTTCTTCTTTTTTCCTGTTATTAATCTTTGTTCCTTTCCCCAGGAAAAATGCTACATGTTCATCGCCGAAAATGGCAACAAACTCGGCCCCGCCAACAACGGCTTCTACTTTGCCTCTCCCGACAGCATGACGCAGCGATATGGCAAATTTCAGCTCTGTGGCAACGAAAATTGCTCGTCTTGGGATGTCATAAACCCGTCTCAGCAGGTCGTCATCCGGGATATGTACGGCGATCTCGCCACGGGCACCAACAGCAAGCTGTGGCTCAACAATGTCCAGAACGGGGCACACATCGGCCGCACGCCCCAGTTTGCCGCTGCCGGCAGGTTCTCCATCAGCAAGTGGCCGAGTGGCAAGTACTGCCTGACCGGTTTCACGTCGGGAGTCGGCCCTGCGTGTCCGGCCCAGATACCTGCCTTGACGTTTTATTCTCAGGATGCACAAATGAGTGTCGCGTTTGTATTTATCGAGGTGTCGTGCGATATCAAGAGTGATGACAACAAATGTCTGTGGCATTATGGGTCTCGACGCTCCAGCGAGATTGACCAGGGAGAGACTACGGACCAAGAGGAGAAGAAGGACCAAGGTAAATAAATAAAGGGTGTTTCTTGTTTTTGACTAATCACTACCTAGCAGGCAGACTGAAAGGGGGCTTCTAAAGGAAGAAAGAAAAATAAATAAATAAATAAATATCCCCTAAAAAGGGTCCACCTTAATCTGGTATCATGCTTGATTTATTTCTTTTTGTTCTCCGGTGCTCTCGAGCCTTTCCAATCCACCCTCTCCCCTCTCGCCAGTCTTTGTTCTTCTTCCATCTTCTTTTTGTATATATATAACTTTCTCTTTCATCTTCAAGGCTGTTGAACAAAACAGAGCTGAAAGAACGCTTCCTCTTTAAGATAAAAAATTTTTTTTTAAAAAAAAAAGCTAAAAAAATATTTCCTTAAAAGGACATTGAAACAAGAGCCCGTAAAAAAAGCTTCCTCTTTGAGAAATATTAAAAAATGGCGTAGGAACAAGAATTTCCTCTTCAAGGATATGAAAAAAAAAAAAAAAAAGAGCTGAACAACAAATTCCACGCAGCTGATTCGGACCCCCAGAGATAAAACCCATTCGTCAGCCTGCACGGCCCGCCACCGCGTTCCTGGCAGCTGCGTGCGTTTTTTGGCGGGAAAACATCTCCCCTGGAACGGGATAGATGGCGTGGCCACTGGCAGTTGGGCTGGGCTTGAGGGGACGGAGCACCTCCATGTCCGGAGCGAATTTTGTTGTAAAGCTACGGGTTTTTTTTCCCCAAGAAAATCAAGAAAAAAAAAATCATCAGGGAATTCCTTTTCGTTTTTCTGAACAGCCAAGTACATCTTTCTTAGTAGTGTGTCAGGATGGTTTAATCCCCCCAACGTTGCTGAGATTCTCAACGGGATGAGCAAGGGAGGTTGGTCGAGCATAGGAGGGAGGACTCAAGGGTATTGCAGAACATCCGATCTGTATGCGCATCAGTAGAAGAGGACTTTGTTGTCCGTTTTTCTGTTAGAGGCTATAGCAGATGGACCACTCTATTAATGCTAGTTACGTTAAGCCCTGCGTTTTGTAGTAGCAATTCGTCATTCTACACATGATTAGGCGCTATTCAATTATTGATGTCATAGTAGCTTGACCTTTTTTATTTTATTTCCTCTGTTTATCAACTTTTTGAGTGAAATAGTCGGAAACTCCATTCATTTGCTTGCTCCCCTTGATGCAGCTGTTGCGGCCGTTTGCGAATGTGACGATTATTATGGTTGTGATCTAGTCCAATCCAATCCGTGCATACCAGCTTGGAGGGCGTCGTTTTGTTTATAGCCAAGCAATTCTGTCTTGATATGTCAGCGATTTTTTTTTCTTAATAGCAAAGTGATTTCTATTATAGCCAAGTGGTTTTCTTTCATAGCCTTGAGTGTGCTTTTCTTTTTTTCCCCACTCTTGTCACCAACTGACCAACTTAACTCAAGAACGTTAGCTATCATACTTCTCGATGACTCAAACGTTCAAACACCCTGCAATATCTGGACGTTGTATACATGTATCTATATATTTCATGACCTCTCGATTGTTTGTTCTAAAAAAAAATGAAACAAAGGTTAAAACCATGAATAGTAGAATATAATAAACGCGAAACACTCGCAAGGGGCACATAGTCGCCCCGTCCATCGGATAAAAAAGCCAATATGAAGCAATCAGTACGAGTGCCAAGAGAATCGTGATCGGTTATGACATTAAAAACATAGTTTGTCTCTGCTAAAAGCATTAGCAGGACGAAACAACCCTCTATATCTGTCCAGCAGAACGCAGATCAACTGCCCCTCCTTCCTCTTCCTCTTCCTCTTTTCGTGCCCCCCCCCCCCGGCCCACTCGCGTTCGTCACCTTGAGTTAGAAACCCGTTCTGAAGAAGCGTCGAGAACCGTGTTCGGATCAAGGTATGCCTGGGGGAAAATGCCCCAGTGTCCCTTGGCGTTTGTGCCGCACCAGCACCAATGATCCGGGTGCTCCCCTATACAGTTTTACTATGCGTTAGTCCAAGACAAGATGCTCACTCACTCACTCCTTCGCTCGTTCGGGTGGGCTGTAGAAGGGGAAACGGGAATGAAAAACTGACATCCTATATTCGTAATCGTGTCGCCCTTGTCAAACTTAAGCCAGGGGAGCTCCTTGCTAGATTTCATGGAAAATTTCCATTTCGCCTTGCCGGAAATCTGACTCCGCATGGACTTTGAAAGACTGGTGTTCTCAGGAGGGATGAGTATAATGTTTTCTGACGGCACCGACGCAAAGTTGCCGTCGTGCCAGGCAAATATCTTGCGGCCTTTGTACTGAGGCGGCCATTTGATGCCCGTGATTTGAGCCCCGATCGCGAGTTGCAGCTCTTCTGGACGGTCCCTTTCTCCAAGTTTCCGCTGCGAATCGGCTTTCCTCGTCTCCTTGATAGCAATGCCAGTGGGGCGGCCGTCAATTTCCGTGCCTGCTTCATGCATGGGGTGCATCTTGGAAGGCACATGGAAGTGCAGGTCATAGTTGTTTCGCAAGTGATAGGGAACCTCAATACCGTACACGACCGTGATGCCCGGCACGGACGGCAGGGGCCGCGGATGGCGCGAAAGGTGAAGGAATAGGTCTTCCGCGGTGAAGAAGACGGTCGCGTCACTTTGCTCGACGGTGAAGCCGTTGTAGATGCAGAATATGCATCCGTACATGGCGTCGGTGGACCGCTTCACGGACAGGTGACTTTTCTGGAGGAAGCGAAGGCGGTAGCCGACATCCATTTTTGTCATATTTCCGGCTTCTAAAACGGAGAAAGGGGAAGAGAAAATTGATTGGTCAGCACCGCCATCATAAGAATTTTCCAATTCTCCAACTCCGAGGCCAGCAACAATAATAGTTATATATATATATATATATATAAACCAACAACCACTTACCCTTTTGTGTCAAGTCTGTCTCGATATCGCTAAAGTCCAGTTCCATAGAGCACCCATTGCATTTGGCGACGACGCGCGACAAGGTCCTCTGCACCGGCTTCTGCTTCTGCTTGACGCCGTCGCCGCCCTGCAGGACTTCTTGCGCGCCAGGGCAGAAGCCTTTGTATCGGTGAAAAGAGCTCGACTCCGTGATGATGCATTGTCTCAAGGGAGAACTCGAGCCCGGCATGATGGCGTGTTCGGCATTGACTCGTCTTTGTATGTTGTCAGAGGTGTAGACAACCGACATGGGCTGCGACGCCGGAATCTGCCGCGGCAACTGTTGCGTATGTCGCAGATTGCCGTTCTCGCGAATCGGCGGCATGGAGCGCGGCGCGAAACTGGGAACGCGGCTGCGCAGACTGTTGAACGAAATTTCCGAGTGGTCACTGTTGTAGGATTGTCGCTTGATGAGGGTGGCATGTGGTGGCAAATCGTAGCCCGGCGCATAGGGCGAGTAGATGTCTTGGTTCCCAGCACCTGCCATCTGATCCTGGAGGGTCGAAGGCGCGTTGTTGACGTTCATCTGGACGCAGCTGTTGTCATTCCAGGGCGCATCTCCAGTAGCAGCCGATTGAGGTTCGCGCTCACCCCTGCTGCTTTGCGACGGAGAAGGCTGCCATGCGTCGGCAGGTGATGACGCGGCGAACATGGGTGTTTCTGGAGGCGATTCAGGCACAATGAGGTGAAGTGGCGCCTCTTTGTTGCTGGAGGTCAAGGACGCGGACGACGAGGCGGACGGTGACGACGATACAACCTGGGCCAGCAGCTCGATGTTCATGCGTACGAGAATATTATACATTTTTGGCGCCAGCTTGCGACACAGCGATTGCAGTTCGACGTATTTCGCCTCGTTAAAGCCCTCGATGGAGAGGTAGTCGTCAAACTCCCAAAGGACGTCGGTGAGTTCGAAATGAACACGGCTGATATCTTCTAGAAACGCAGTACGAGATGCCTCGTGATGGGGAATGATTTAGCAAAAAAAAAAAAAAGAAATGAAAAGAAAAGAAAAGAAAAGAAAAGAAAAGAAATGAATAAGGACATGTCTGGATGGGCGTGGGCGTGGGCGTGGGTTTGGGTGTGAGTGAGTCGGTGAGTGAGTGCGAGTACGCGTATATGCGCCAGATTTTGGCAGAAAATTACATGAAATAACAATCAAGGCATCAAAAGAAGTCACGTCTCACGATGAGAAGACGCAAGCACACACACGTACCGTTCCCCTTGACCGCAACCACGCAATCCACGCCATGCTGCTTGACAATCTTCTGATATAGCGGAACCAGACGATTCAAAGCCCGCTGGCCTTCTTTCATCAGCACCTCAGCGGCCTTGGCCATCAGAGGCTTTTGAGTGCCTGCAATGGCGGCGGCATTTTGAGCTTTGGCCACGATGTCGTTGAACGGGGTGAGGACAAGCTCGACAACCTCGGCGACATCGATCTCGGCGACGCCGACCTCGACGGTCATGTCGCTCGTTTGGAGTTTGAAAGGGTGGCTTTTTTTTTCTCTTCTTGTCGAGTTTTGGTTTTCGAAATTGAATCGGAAACGAGAAAAACAAGTTGAGAGGGGAGCGAGAAACCGTTGTGTTAGACTCGGATCACACACCGGCTTTTTGCATAGATATAGCAGTTCGCGAACGGAGAGAAGAGCGAAGTAGGATCGAGCTGCGTGGGCGCAGGATTTTTCCTTTTTCTGTATCTGTATCTGTTTCCTTTCCTTTCTTTCTTTTTTCGATAATCCCTTCTTCTTTTTTTCTTTTCTTTTCTTTCTTTCTTTCTTTTTTTTGGTTATCTCTTGAAAAGGGAGAGAAAAAAGAAGATCGGCCATGAATTATTTGCGCTGCGACTGTGCACCAGGCATCTCCCTTTTACTTCAGAGATTGTGGATCGGCAAGCACGTCTCAAGGAAAGAATATCGCTTGAAACCCACGATGCTTAACTTCCCTGTTTCCCGATGCTCAATTTCCCTGTCCCCCCCCCCCTCCCCCCCACCACACACACACACACACACACACACCTTGACAAAAGCCCGAACCCTTTGCTGAGGGGCCTAATCATCCACGGTTTGCTTGCCATTGGGACATATTGCTGATGTCAACTGGGTTCAGCCGCCACCGGTAAAGTCGTCTTTGCCCGGCGTTCCGAGGGCATTTCTTCAGGACACCTGTAGACTGCCGCGGAGGAATTAAAACAACATACGAGACGGATGATCGAAGTTACAAAGAGGGATCAGGCGGCACGCCAATACGACCTGGAGACCGCTGCTCTCCGCTTCCATGCGCATATGCGCGTCAGCGTGTAATGCCCGCCGTTTGGTGCCTTTTGCGGTGTAGCGTACGTGTGCACATGTATGTCGTACATATACATACTATGTAGTCTGTATGATGCACATGTAAATGTAGGCACATATCAGAGATAAGAGAAATTTGGGTCGTCATGCGAGGGGTGGACGGCAATTTGGGAGGAATCAGTCTAGTCGATTGACTAGGTGCCTGGGCAGAGGTTGAAGTTCGATGGCGTTTCAATCGCGACACGGGAGCGACCCCTCTTTTTCCCTCCTTCCCTTCTTTGCCTCTTTTCCCTCTCTTCCCTCCGTTCCTTCTCTTCCATCGTTTCGAAACTGCAGAGCTGCTGCAGGGCAGCGACCCGCTTTTCCTCTGCACGCACCCCCCTACTCTCGATCTCCCACACGCCTAGGAGCGCTTACGACGGGATGGAATTTGACTCTATGTAATGATAAAATACCGACTTCATTAAAAATGCAACGCCTTTTGACCGAGTGGCAAAGATTGTTCTAATTGACGAATATGCTGCCTAATGAGAGTCCTGGTAAACGAGGATTCTAGTAAACAAAGACCCTGATTTGGCCGAGATCCTAAATGACAGAAATCCTGATTAATAACTGGGCTATTTCTGTTACACGGCGGTAATGGGAAGTTCCTTTCTGTATGCATATGCACTCCATTTCAGGACGGCAGGTTCCGCATCACGTGAAAATGGTTCGTCCCACGCAACGCGAATAAATGTAATATGTACATAGTATGTATGTGCACCAAACAGCTGGGAAGGTAGGAAAAAAAAAAGAGTATAAAGCGGAAAAGAAAGAAAAAAAAAAAAAAAAGA
>SRPU01000682.1:0-15091 GCA_018360185.1 Claviceps lovelessii | reverse complement strand
TAAAAAAAGAAAAAAAAAAAAAAAAAGAAAGCCAACACCACCGAGTCTCAGGTGTAAACGTTGATTGAGGAGCCTCGAGATCCTATCTGCCAAGCTAAACGAAAAAGTTTGCAACATTTCACAGCATCTCATGGTGTAACGGCAACTCAGTCACGACTCGGTAAAAGCTGTCCGTGTTCCCAGACTGACGGTGCAGCGTGAATCACGCACTGCACAGAACATTTACAAGACAAGAAAAAAAAAAAAAAAAAAAGGAAGTCAGATCCGAGGCCTGTTCAAGGAACCGAGTCTCGTCATGAAAGCCATTCATCCTGACCTCGTCCAGTGCACAGCATATTCCAGCGACGAGCAGTCCACAATATGCCAAAGTGAAATCCAAGCAACACCACTCTAAATCCTACATTGCGCCACATCTGGTTCCTGCCTTGCATGGAGCGACCATCTCTTCTATGACTGATACTTGGAGGCCAGCTCATCTGTAGGACAGAGCTTGGCCATCCCAGTTCTATAGCCGCGACTGTCATTAATGGAAATCCCACCTCCATGCGTGCCACATAGGGCCAACATGGTTGGGATAGAGTGAACAGCTTTAAGAAGAACACTGTTAAGCGAGTCACAGACTCCAACACTTCGCCGTCAATCCCAAGTCCAGACACAACGCGATGGCCCAGAATCGTCAGCTGATACCGGACTTCTTCACCTCGCGTCCGAGGCGGAGCCATCAGTAGATGCGGAGTGGAATGCAGGGTCGGCTCGGCCGCCGCCGCCGCCGCCAACTCTGCCACGGCAAATGAGTCAAGTTGGCCATCATGTTCCTGTTGCACACTTCCCGGAACGCGGTCGTGACGCTGCTCATGGTCCCGGTCCTTCAATGACCTGTGAAGTGGCGAGGGCGATCCAACTTCTTGTGATGTTCTTCTTCCATTGGCAAAGTGTGGATTCAAATTGGCGTTTTCGTGTTTCATGGGTTGTCGTCCTCGCAACTTGTCCTTCTTGAGATCTAGGTTTTATGTCAGCTACAACAGATCAGACTGCGAAGAACAGGTATGATCATTTTGACGAGGGAGCCAAAAAAAAAAAAAAAAAAAAAAGGCAGACGAATAGATGGATATATTACCCGACACAGGCGTTCCAGGTGGTACTGGAGAGTCGAGATTTTGAATGCGATTGCCCCTGACTGTTGGTGAATTTGGAGCTGTCCAATCATTCTTGGTGATATTGTCGAAATTGGTTTCGCTTCTCATTGCCAGCAAAACTTCGCTGGCACTAGGACGCTCCGCAGGGTCCAAGGCAAGCAGCTTCTTGAGCAATTTGTACAATTTCGACGGCAAATCAGGGCGCTCCTGGCGCTCGTCCTGGAAACCTTGCCAGTCTGCAATTTCAGCCCGCAATTGATCAATGTCTTCGAGCTCCTCCTGGATGGCATTAGCTCCATGATAGGGGAGTCGCCCGAAACACATAAAGTAGAGAATCATGCCGAGCGAGAACACGTCAGACTTGGTTGTGAAATTCCCATATTGGCCTGACGCATCTAATTTCAACACTTCGGGGGCACAGTATGATATTGTACCGGTAGAGCCAGTCGATTTGCGGACGACGTTCTCGGCCTGAACCTCGCCAAAGTCGCTGATGAGACAGGTCAGTTTCCCGCCCTCACTATGAAGTAGGCAGTTGCTCGGTTTCAAATCACGATGGATGTAGTTTGCTCCATGAAGATACGCCACGCCCGAGGTGATATCCTTGAACAGGGAATATATCTCTTCAAAGGAAAGTTGCGGTCGAGAAAGAAATGGGTCCATGGGCGTCTCCGCGTGGCCTCTAGATCGTCGTCTCATTTGCGCCTTCAGCTCCTCCTTTGTTGCCTCCCTTGGAAGACCACCGACGACATACTGATGAAGATCGCCCCCATTGCAGTACTGCTGTAGAATGAAAGCGCAAGCGACACTGGGTCCGAACCTTGTCAAGCGAACATCCTCGAGCCACACATGACGGTAAGACACCAGATTGGGGTGAGAGAGCTTGGCAAGAAGCTCAACTTCGATCAACACCTTTTCCAACCAGGAGTGGTCGTCGCCGACTGGCACTCTCTTGCAAGCAAAGTGCCCAAGAGCACAGCCGTCAATCTCATGGCGTACTAGCAATACGACGCCTTTGCCTCCCTTGCCGAGTATCCTTTCTTCCACAAAAAACGTTTTGAAATAATTCGGGCTAAATGCGTCGCGTCTTATCCTGCTTCGCTCACCATGCAGAGGAGGTTCGGCATCATTGGTGGAGAAGCTCGTTCCCCTCTGTGTCGCTGAGGTCCCTGGAGGGGACGAGGAGGACTGTCTGGGGAAGCTTGCGGCTGATGCGGGCTCAACCAGTCTTCGGACGGGGCTCGGTGGTCCATTACCCAGAGCAAAGTCAAAATTCCCCGCTCTTAGCATTCTAAAGTATTCTGGATCGACATATTCATGGTTTCTTTCAAAGGACCGGTCGTATGGCTGCTCAGGAGACGGTGAGCGGGCCAAGGGTTGATGACATGTTGGGCATTCGGAGCCGCGGATCTCAAGACGCTGAGAGTCACGATCTCGAACCACGACGGCATTGCGGTGGCGTCTAAAAGCATCATGATGTCTGGTCAGCCAGGATCCACTTCGCCTGTTATGAAGAAAAAAAGGAAGAGAAAAAAGAAAAAAAAGAAAAAAAGAAAAGAGAAAGAAAAAAAGAAAAAAGCGTGGAGAAAAGCTTCCAAGAGCATACGCCGCGAGACATCAATGAGCGCTTACAGAACGATTTCCCGTCCTTCCTTGGGGTGGTAAGGTATCAACGACATGACTCCTGGCTCAATCTTTGAGGCGGCATTTCGTATGGTGAAGGGGGTTGTTTTTTCATCACCGCATCTGATTGATCAGCAATGCGTCTCTTGCACAGCTGGAAGGACGCGGGAGTCGGGACCGTCTATTACGACGAAGCTTGCAGTGCAGGAATCGCGGGGAAGGACTTGCCCGTCTCTTCTCTTCCCTGCCCATGTTGACCAATAATAAATAAAATACCAGATCACCAGACCAGACCACACGGAGCACATGCAGCACGCGCAGCACACGGAGCACACGGAGCAACACGGAGCACATGGGACTACATAAAGTACTAAGTATGTACTAAAAAACCCACCCGCTGCCGTTGAGCTAAATTGCGCCACGGCCCCGACTCCGTTGCCAAATACCAGTCGGCATTTTCATGTCTAAACATCAATGAATTGATGGAAGACTAAGAAGCACACGTGGTAGTGCCTGTTTTTTTTTTTTTTTTTTTTTTTTTTTTAAAAAAAAAAAAAAACTTTTCAGCGGACGCGAGATTTTTCATTTGTAGGCAAGACGTCGCTGAGCTGTGACATTATGACCTTACATGTACTAGGATAAATGAGTCTAGCGGAAACGGTTCATTAAGGAAGCGAAGTTCATTTTGCTACGTGCTATTTTCAATCACAATTCTTTGGCTACATAAGCGCGCAGAAGGTGCCTTCCCTGACACGATTATGCCGCCACGTTTCGCATACGAGAAACAATAATATACAAGTGATGATCTAATCGACGTCGTCTGCGCTGGTTTCATTCTCTCCAATTTTTGACCCAAGTTTAGCTTCGGCCTCCTTCAGAGCCAATTCTTCGTCGTGATCATCATGGATCGTTGCTCCATTCACTCCTTCGACAGCTCGTTCCCCTGCACCTTCCTTGAGTGTGCCATCCTCGTTGACGTCTTCTCGCAGGTAAATGGTAAATACGATTACTAGATATGTTTCTCCGGTTTGCTTGTTTCGTAGAACGTATCTAAGTTCGTGTGAGCGCCTGAGGAAAAAAACTGGGTTAAACACGCGAAGCATAAAAAGAAGCCAGCATCGCACAAAAATGACACAGAATGAGGAACAACAACCACCAAAAAAATAAAAAAAAAAAGTAAAAAAAAAAAAAAGAAGAAGAAGAAGAAGAACCGAAATTGACCGTCATACCTTAGGCCTTGGCCGTCCCAATATTTTACAATGGGCAGATGAAACCCTGGCAATCTCAAGGCCAGGTTCTCAAAGTCGAGGTAAGGGTTGTAAAAGTCTAGGCCATAGGTCTTGCCATACTCGAAGCACCACTTGCTTTTACTATCCTTTCGTAATGCCCATTTCATACGCGCTTTACGGTCGCTGGGCATGCCTACTGTTTGTCGAGCCTCCAAGCCAGCTTCGTCACCGCCTTCCTCAAACCACAGGCCACCTTTGTCCGCATCATAGACACCAGCGCCGACATATAGGGTGTTGAAGGAACTCAGAGCAGGGCCGTAAAGATACGGCTTATCTGCATATGCGTCCCCGTCTAGGCCCGGATCAATCCACCATTTGACAATACTCAGAGCGGTGTTGAATCCGGGCGGCAGCCTATCACGAATTGGACGGTCGAAATCATTCCCGAATTGGACATCGTGGCCGCTTATGCCGTCACCAGTCTTTTCACCATCCTCCTTGGCGTTGCGCGAAAGGTCGTCTTGGGAAGAGGCACGTCTATGGGGAGTGAAGCGAAAGGAAATGCTGTATTGGTCCTGGTTATACGCGTGTGGCTCGGTTGAAAAATACGGAGATGTAGACGGCGAGCCCAGGGGAAGACCGCCGTAGTTCTGTATTCTCACATTCAACTCAATATCGGCGCCGTCGCCTTTGATGCTCGTCGGCTTTGGGTTGTTCACCGGCACCTCGACATGTGTTGTTGTATCATAGCTCGGACCAGCGGTAACGCGCAAGATGTATTTTTCGGCCATGTTCGATGTTCGATTTTCGATGTTCGATTTTCGATGTTCGATTTTCGATGTTCGATTTTCGATGTTCGATTTTCGATGTTCGATTTTCGATGTTCGATTTTCGGGTGAGTTGGAGTTTGTCGACGCAAAGCTAGATGCCACAGTCACCGGGGTGAAATCGACCGACTCTACCTCCCTTGGGGAGAGAGTGCGGGCCGTGGTGGGAATTGTCGCTCATGAACCATGACGTTGACATAATTTTCAAGGCTGCCCACCGCCAAATGTGTACCAGACCAGTGACGGCAAACTGCATTGCACAGGCAGGTGCGTGGTAGTGGTAGTGGGGTCTGAGCTAATCAAGGAAATCGGATTCACATGCAATGACGGATAAAGATGACATTGGACATTGTTTCCAGAATCCCATGCCATCTTGGCAAGAGTGTTGACGCTTGATGACGTATCCGCTTCAGCGACCACGAAACGACAAGATTGAAAAGAGTTCTGGTCTGGTTCCACTTGACTGTCTGGGACTCGTGGCTCTGGTGCCTCGCATTCAACAGAATCCATCTCGAACTGTCGACAATCATTGCCATACACAACTGGCCATCACACTCTTTTTCGTTCTGGATCATGTCGATCTGGTTGGATCAGAGCCTCAAATGTCACAATACGTTTAATACTTAATTCTCCATCCAGGACGAGGGCATTCAGTGTCATGTCGAATCCAGTGCTGTTGGCTCCCAGACATACAGCGTCGGTAAAATGATTGGAGCATCTGCGCATGAACTGGTCCTCATCCGCTTCTGGATCCTATTCTTTCGCTACATGCCCGTTCTCTACCTTGCTTTGCTCGCCAGCACCTTTCTATTTCCAACCGACTCCGCCTCGCTCTGGAGGCTCAGATTGGCCTTGTTGGGCTTGCTTGCCGCCGAGCTGTCATTCTTCGTTTTCGTGTACGCTCCCCATCAACGGAAGCTGTGTCGAGCTGCTACTCATCCAGTCACCCCTTTAACCCCAGCGGAACGAAAAGCCTTGTTCGAAAAATGCGTCACAAATACCGCTCAGCCCGAGGAATATATCAGATGGTGGTTTCTGGGTGCCGACATGGACGATATCCGACACGACAACCTCAGGGAGTTCTTCTTGTGGGCTTTCTTCGATACGGACATGCAAGCCCTGAGTTCGAGACACATTGATCAAGATGTATGGAACGAACTCGAAGAATACATTGCCTTGACAGAAAAGCAGCTTGGCCGTCCACTTCGTACAGGAAGAGGACCCGCAAAGTGCTTGCGTCTCACATTTGACGATGTGCCTTCCACATATCGGTGTCTACTATGGTATTGCATCATATTTTTCGTCGACATGGCAACCCACATCACCTTGTCCTGGCATGGGTTCTACTATTATGCTCGTTCGCTCGAAACATCACTGGCGACTTTTCCGCCTCGCCCACAAGAATGGCTTGCCAAGCGCCGCTCACCCGAGCCGGGACTGGGGTACTGGTTCAAGCCTCACTCTTGTCCGACTCAGCGGCCACTCATCTTCTGGCATGGTATCGGCATTGGTTTATGGACCTACGTGACGTTTCTCATACAACTAGGCACCTCGGCCGGAGAGGGAGACGTGGGCTTGATAGTGCCAGAAGTACTTTCCGTCTCCTGTCGACTGACTGAAGCACCACCACGAAAGGACGAGCTTCTGCGAATGATTGCCACGATATTGGATCACCACCGTCAATGGAAGACGTTTACTCTTGTCTCCCATTCATATGGATCTGTTCTCACCACGCACATGTTGCATTCACCCATCTTTCAGCGACATATAGCCTCGGTTGTCCTCATCGATCCAGTCACCATCTTGCTTCACTTGCCCGATGTGGCTTACAACTTTACCCGAAGACCGCCCAAGCGGGCAAACGAGTGGCAGCTCTGGTACTTTGCCAGTACTGATCTCGGCGTCGCCTACAGTCTTGGTCGACACTTTTTCTGGCGGGACAATATCCTGTGGCGCGAAGATTTGTTGGGGACACCCGCTGATACGTTGCTAGCTGACGAGGGTGCACAATCGGCTAGACGTAAAGTAGCTGTCAGCTTATCTGGACGGGACCTGATCGTCGACACTGCATCTGTTGCCACCTATTTGACGTCCAAGCCGCACTTCATCATGACTGATGGCGCGATTGGCGTCCCTGAAGGATACAGCCAAGTGTCTTCGAACGAAGTGGACGTCATGGTGTTCCCAAATCTAGATCACGCCCAAGTTTTCGACCGGAAGTACGCACGAGATCGCGTAGTGCAGCTCATTCATACATATGGTAGACGGTAGGCGTTGTTGGCCACTGATGGACAAAAGACCAGTACCAGAAGACAATAGAGACTATGCACCGGACGCATTCTGACGTGTCCGTCACGGTTAAAGCCTCCTTGTTTTAATTTTAATTTTAATATTAATTAATTTTTTTTCAATATGTTACTTGCCTGACGTGTCTTCACCTTCGCCCCAATCTAACAACGTTGCTCCTGCAGGCTGTGCCCCCCCGTGAATCACGACACAAACCAAGTCTACATCCTGGGGATTTGAAAACTGATGCTCCGTCCACGCGGGAACAAAACCAAAGTCCCCGGCACCAATGTCGTGTTTCCGGAGCTTCTCCTCAAACCCTTCATTCACAGTCAGGATGCCGCTTCCGGAAACTATATAAATCATGGCATCTGCCAGAAAGCTGTGTTAGAGCTCCAAACGGAAGAACTATTTCCGCCAATCTCCCCTTTTTTTTTTTCTCTCTCCGTTCGGCATGAGAGCTGACAATCGTGATTGGAGAGCACTATGACTACAACGTCCAGGGGAAATAATGGATGATAACACACAGACCTTGCTCGCTATTATGCTGGACTGACGTCTCAGATTGTGGTCGGATGGTCATGACTATGTACAGGGGTTACTAAGTATGACGTGGACGTCGGTCGAAGAGTAGTTTGATGCTGTCGCATTACAACTAAGGGTAAAAGACGAAGAAATATACAAATGTAACTGTAACTGTAAATAGAACTAGAAATGTAAATATAAATATACATATAAATATACAGATAAATATACATATAAATATACATATAAATATACATATAAATATACATATAAATATACATATAAATGTACATATAAATATACATATAAATATAAATATAAATATAAATGAAAAAGAAAAACAAAGAAAAAAAGAAAAAAAGAAAAATACAAGTAAAAACGACTTGGATAAAAAGCGAGAGTGAAAACAAGACAAGAAAGAGCCTTTACCTGTCGAGCTCATTTTATCACACTTGCTCACAATGGCAGGCCTGACAGTCACAGGCCCTCCTGCGGGTGGAAACTCGGACTCGATATCCTTGGCCCGTACAATATGTGTCGTCGCGGGCATCACCATTGGTAGGAGTTCCGAGATGAGAGGGAAAAATGACGCCATGATTGTACTTTACTTGGAAGAGGTATCGCATTTGGCATGTACTCAGGGTGTGAATCGAGGAGGGGAAACGTCGATGGGAGTGGTGAGGGCGCGGAAGTGTCTTGGCTGAGGAAACTGACGGTTGCGAACACAGCAGGGTTCTGTCTGGTGTGTCATGGATCCAGGAGCCTCAGGGAGTAAGTACTAGGAGCAAGATACGCCAGCGGAACAGGGGCGTGCACATCAACGATGGGAATCGGGACGTTATCGCACAAGATGTGATCACATCACATTAATTTAGTGCGTCAGACACCCTTGATGTCGTCACCATACCACTACGGACAGCAATGAAGCACTCACGACGCAGGAAACACAAAGAACAAAAAAAGGGGAAGGGAGAAAGGATAAAAGAAAAGAATCATAATGATAATGATAATAAGCACATGATAATAAGCACATGGCGAGGTGTTGCTTTCTGGCTAATGGTGGCCGGCATTCAAGTTGGCAAGTGCATTAGGTCATCTTGATGTCATTTTATCGAGAAATCGGTAATAGGTAAGTACTTACCAGTAGGTACTCCTCGGCGTCCTCGCAGCACCCACTCAGTGAGTCGTTAGTACTTTACTTACTTTACGTACGGGCCGGGGGTCACAGTCTGGGACAGCACGTGCAGCCACAGCAGTGACAGTGCATGTGTAAGTAAAGTAGGTACCTACTAGGTACTTACGTAGTGTTTGGCCCTCTTCATGTCAGTCGCCCTTCTCGCCACCAAGCACTTGCCCGATACAACCAACCTTGGCCACAACGCCATCGTCGCCATCGTCCGCTTCATGCGACTGGCGTCACTGCACCGAAACGTCAGCTGTCTTTTGTGGCCGGCATTCGTCACCGCCATCAACATCGAAATCGAGCAGCATTGCCACTGTGCTTGCCATGGTTGAAACGGCCATGGTGTCTCTCTGCTGTGTGCACATTCTGTCGACTCTGCGGTGCCACTGCGGTGCCAAGGAAGCTACAGCGTCGCTGTGCTATTGAGCTTCCATCTACCTGCTTGAGCCATCAACATCTCCCATCACCCGTCGATTCTTCCGTTTCACAACCGCCCCAAGATTGCCCCGTAGACTTGTGCCATGGCTGAGGCAACATCTTACAAGGGGAAGCGTCCTGCTGATCTGGCTGACGACGACGACGACAACGACGACGACAACGTCAACAACAACAACAACAACAACAACAACAACAACAACAGCGCAGCCGGTTCAGCCCTGCTCCCGTCGTCGTCTCCAACACCACCTTCACCTAATGTTTGTTCCTCGGAGCTGCGGGCTTCTGAGTCTTCACCGACGTCATTACAGGCATTGCCAGGCATATCCGGGCCAAGGCCGACTGAAACTACCTCTTCACTCAAATATAGTCGCGTCAACGTAGAAAACGGAACCAACCAGGGCTTGGTTCAAGACATACACGTAGATTCGTCTTGTCACGGGAAGCATGGCGAAATTGAGCACAACATTCTTGAACCTACAAACCCGCATGCTGTTGTTGGAAGACAAGGTATGTGCCTTGAGACTTTCATTAGCCTCGATCGGCCTCACTTTATCCTTCTATTACATGCTTCAGGTGCCCTCTCAATCTCAACAAGACTCTTCAATAGGTCTGACATGTACAAAATGCAGTATCATGCCGAAAGGAATCTGCCAGTATTCATAGCTCGACGGACAATGCCGCATTGCACGCAGTCAGATGTCCATTGCTCCACCTACCACCGGAATTGATTGATTCAATATTGACGTACCTGGCCGCAACAGACCTTTGTTCAGTCTCGGCGACCTGTCGCACGCTTCACAAACAAGCCGTGTCTGATTTTCATTGGCTTCGCTGCGTGCAGGACAACGTACCTGGGTTGACATTGTCCAGTCCTGGACCCTGCAAGAGTTTCCGAGACTTATACATGGCGCATGACCCAGTTTGGTTTCTTCCCAAATACAAGATCTGGTTCTGCGATAGGGATCTGATGGGTAAGCTGGTCATCGTGCGGTTTGATCCACGGCGAGGCTGCATTGAAGGTTATCAATTATTGGCGGTGAGCAGCAAACATACCTTTGAGGAATGGTCGGCAGACAACGATGTCATCATCTATGGTTTCGAGCCACAGGTGAAGCTGCACCTGGACAAACCTGTACTGCAGCTCAATCTTCGAAACAGGCAAGAGGTTCGATGTCATACAGCACGAACGGGTGCAAGCCGCTTCGCTGCTGAAGTGCCCATGATGCGTGAAGATCGCACAGATCTCATGTTCAGTAACTTTATGCTTGCACGTCCTATGGACCCCGAAGAAGCGGCTGCGAAGCTCGTTCTCGAATACCCGTATGACTATGTCTGGCCTCCGCCCACGATACCATCCAGTCATCACGTGTCTGGTGTGAGATCAGGTCAAGCTGCGGAGAACATCTCACTGCACGATACCCCCCAGCTCAGGAGCGAGGTTTCCGATCGGACCTTTCGAATCCGGCAATGGATGCAGATGCCCGGGACGCCATCACCGCGGAGCCTCATGGGCGACCAGACTGGAAGCTTCACCGGCATGGTTCACATCCTCAATGGGCTTAGCAATGTAATCGGCGCCGGTGCCGTACCTTCTGCCGGTGCCGGTGGTATTCATATTGGCGAGGAAGTCATCACTTATTCGACGTTGGATCCAGTCCTGTACACACCCACGGAAAGCAAGCCGTGGCGGGGTATTTGGGTTGGCGATTACAGCGGGCACGGATGTGAATTCTTGCTCATTCATCAGCCAGATGATGCTGTCGTGACAGATGCTGACCTTGGCTTAGCGAGAGGAGCCGATGAAACAGACGAGGCTTGGAGCAAGCGCCGACGAGAGGCCCACATGTACCGTGGCCGGCTTGAGGCCATCAAGCTAACGGGGGATCCTAATGTTCCCCGGGGAGAGTATACTTTTATAGCCGATGACCTTGGCCCCGACGGCTTTGTTGGGATGGCATCAGGTCCTCCCTTTGCAGGAACTAGAGTGGTGAAGAGCAGGGGACATATTGCGGCCACAGGCTTCGTGCGAGGTACGTCCCAAAAGGACTGGGTTGTCTTCTGCTGTCGGGTCAGACGGGACACGGAGTCTCGTTGCGTTTCATGATGTTGTAGCTGACGATAATGGCTCACCACCTCTTTCTGCAGACAAGTATATTGAGGGTCAACTGCTGCTCATCGGACCCGACCGACTCGCTCAGTATTGGGTAGGATTCGGACATATCAGTTTCTTTGAACGAGTGCAAGTTGACGAGCTTCTTGTGCCACCCTGATGTTGGCCTCTACTTCGGTCATGTGCAAATCGATTGGGATTTAAGATTCTGTGGGATATTTATATGACATCGCAGGTGTTGAAGGATGACTGAGCTTCGGTATTCTGAAAAACTGTTACTCGGCGCATTTGGTTCTTTTTTTTTTTTTTTTTGCAAAAATGAATAGCATTTTCAGCCAAGGCACATACAATTCAGATAACAAAGGCGCTACGATTTATCATTTCAGTGGCTGCACGTGAACTTGTTGGAGATTGGTCAACCGGAGTCTCATCATTTCAATGCTACCAGCAGCCGAGCCAATGAGTCGAGGTTCCATGTTGCAGAAGGATCCAGAGGCGGAAGTCACAACTGCAGCACCTTCCTTCCTTCCCCCCCCCCCCCCAAACCCGGCCGGGGCCTGGGACCAGCTGACCATCTCTCCGCTTAAGCTGCCAAACTGCAGCGGGTGAACCACTGACGTTGCATAAGGGCCAGACAAGGCAATCATCGGTTGGCAGGGGACATGCATCCAGAAAGCCGTCTGGTTCTTTCCCTTGGCAGTATCCTTGAGAATTGCGCACCTTCTGTGTCAATTCGTCGTATCTTCGCCTACAGCGCGTACCTTTCCTTTTTCTTCCTTTGATTTTCTTCTTCTTTTCTTTTTTTTTTTTTCCCAACGCTCTTTTCAACGTCATCAAAGACTCAACTTGCGTCTCTGTGGATGCCAGGGCCCCGCCTCTCTGGACCTGTCCACAGCCGTTTCATTTCAATTGACGCTTTTAAAAAAAAAAAAAAACGGTATTAAACTGACCCTGCCGCAAACTGCAGATCCTGCGCATGTTGGAAGAAGCTCCTTGGCCAAACGTCCAACGTGTTTCAATCATAACGACGTTTCGATTGTACCTGGTCCGCGTTCGCTGCAAACTTCAATCTTCAACCCAGATGCATCTCACTTTTGCGCCTAGTCACTTCCAGCCACGACCACTGCGACGCGACCGGTAAACTCCCAGCCCCCTTTTTTTTTTCGGATTTGCTGTTGTTTATACCGGCACGACGGGTTTTTGCCCCAACATTGACGAGTAAACCAGACCGTGCCTTTCGCCCCGTTTCACATTTCACATGTATCTTTTGTGTCCGTGAGGGGATGACGCTGAAGCTGCCTGCGAATAAACATTCGAGCCGTCTCCAAAATTTGCGTCATTGGATGCGTTTCTCTTGGGCTTCCGCGCTGGATGGATGACAGGCTGGTCGTGCTACTTGACTAGCCCACTGCTGGTCCTATTTCCGATTTCCGGTTTCCCGCCATGAACTCTCGTCAGGCTTGCTCCGTCGCCCAACGACTCCTCAACCTTGGCACGCCTCAGATACGGGCTATTTCGGCATTTGCGTCCACCACCGCTTCTCGACGTGCGCTTTCATCATCTCCTTCGAGCGCGGCAAACGGTGGTGGAAAGGGCCCGTCGATTCTCCGGTTATCGGCGGCTCGGCATTCGGTCCGGCCCCATTCACAAATCGCGGCTTTGATGGCCGGGGCTGGCTTGCTGTCCTTCGCCCTCTACCTGTATCCCGCCCCCTGCACTACATTTGATGCTCATCATTATCCGAGCTCAGCCCCTGTCGCATCCTCCGACTCCCAACTCCCACGTCAATCCGGCTCTTCTCCGATCGCGGCCGCCGACGGCCGGGATCCCAGTCTTCCTCGGTTTCGTATTCACGAAATACGTCAACACGGCGCTGGTTCTGACAGTCCATGGGTCATACACCATGACAAGGTATACGACATTACGGAATGGATAGCAGCACATCCCGGCGGCCAGGTGATTCTTCGAGCTGCTGGAGGCTCAATCGATCCATACTGGGACATTTTTACCATCCACAAGAATCAATACGTCTACGACATTCTGTCGCAATATTTGATTGGCTATGTCGACCAAGCAGATCTCATTGAGGGAAAGCCTGCCCAAGACCAGATCGAGGACCCCTTCCAAAATGAGCCAGAACGTCATCCTTCACTCATTACCCGCACAGCCAAGCCGAGGAATGCAGAAACACCACCAGAGGCACTCAGTTCGCACTTCCTCACTCCCAACGAGTTATTTTATGTTCGCAACCACATGTGGGTGCCCAACGTCGAGGCAACCACGTCCGAGGAGCACCGCCTGACCATAGAACTTTTCGACGGCACCATCAAGGAGTACACACTCCGCGACCTGAAAACAAAGTTCCCCAGTCGGAAAGTTACTGCAGTGCTGCAATGCTCTGGCAATCGTCGGAGCCATATGAGTCAAGACTCGGGCCGGCAAACAAATGGCCTGCCTTGGGAATCCGGTGCCATTTCAAATGCCTCGTGGGAGGGCGTTCTTCTCTCCGACGTGCTGGCAGATGCCGGATTCGATCTGAACGAGGCTAGAAATGGATTGGGTGAGACCAAGCACGTCCAGTTCACGGGCTTGGAAGCCTATGGTGCATCGATTCCCATCAAAAAGGCAGTAGATCCTCTGGGTGATGTACTGCTAGCGTACAGTATGAACGATGAGCCTCTTCCACGTGATCATGGCTTTCCACTTCGAGCCATCGTTCCAGGATACGTCGCTGCTCGATCTGTCAAGTGGTTGAATCATGTTACACTCAGTGACGAGGAGAGCACAAGTCAGTGGCAGCGCAAGGATTACAAGTGCTTTGGCCCCAACCAGACCAAAGTAGACTGGGGTGATGCCCCAGCCATTCAAGAAATGCCTGTCCAAAGCGCCATCACAACACTACAGCTAGGAAAGTGGACGGGGCCAAGCGCAGAGCCCAATGTGCTTAAGAATCATGACAGCACCACAGCTCCTTCGCAGACGGAACCAAAACAAGAAATCACCATGACCGGATATGCATTCTCCGGGGGCGGGCGGTCCATTATTCGAGTCGATGTGTCTCTAGACGGCGGCACTTCGTGGCAGCAGGCGTCTCTCTTGCCTGATTGTGTGACCAAAAACGGGACGCCTTCTCCATGCCATGGACATGCCGCCTGGGCCTGGAGAAGGTGGAGCTTCAAGGGACATATCCCCTTTGATATCTTGAGGAAGAAATCTCCACAAGAGTCTGGTCACGAGGCCACATCCGTCACAAGAAACCAACGCTGTACCACTGTTCTGGTCAAGGCGACGGACGACGCTTACAACACACAGCCAGATAGTCACGCGGCGACGTGGAATTTGCGCGGAAATCTCGCATCAGCCTGGCATCGGGTACGAGTGTGCACAGATTGCTCTCGCGCGCCAACAAGGAATGATGACAGCACAGATGGATGAACATTTTCATTGGGAATTAGTACTCTTTTTTTTTCTTTTTTTTTTTCGGATGAACCGAGTCATTTCAAACCGATTCTGCCCAATAGAGTTTTTTTTTTCTTATAATTAGATACGCCCTAGAGTCTTTTGCGGGAGTTATGGTTCTCATATGATTGTTAGATAGTGGCGCTTCAACAACATACTCGACACATTTATTATTTCATCTTTCTTTTCTTTTCTTCTTCTTCTTCTTCTTCTTCTTCTTCTTCTTCTTCTTCTTCTTCTTCTTCTTCTTCTTCTTCTTCTTCTTCTTCTTCTTC
>SRPU01000681.1:0-15097 GCA_018360185.1 Claviceps lovelessii | reverse complement strand
TGTTTTTTTTTTTTTTTTTTTTTTTTTTTTTTTTTTGCACCACGAGGCTGTTTCATGTTAACATGCACAGCTGCCCTGTCTGGTCCAATTTCCCAGCCAAGGCAGACCCGGAAGCGCGACTTCGGTGTTGTCCTTGGCAGTTGGCACATGTGCAAGAGCTTGGCCAGCCACGTTTGTTATTGTTGGCCCTGTGCCAGTCTGTGGCTGCGAAATGTGGCGGCGTCGACAAAACGCGGGCCACTAGACGAACCAATCGAACCCCCGCGCCGACGGAGCAGACGCAGACAAGACCGGACCACAACAGCTTCAGCATTCCGTGGCGGCTCACTTGATCATCCTCCGCGATTCGCCATTCTTGCACCCTGCTGGACGTCCCGAGCTCCCATGTCCGTCCGTCCTCGTCCCGGCAACCGCTGCATGTGCAGCCCAGCCCAGCCCAGCCCAGCCAGCCCAGCCAGCCCAGCCCAATGGCGCGCAGAGTCAGCCTTGAGGCGACGAGGTGGGGCCCCACCCCTGGCGTGGTTGGCGGACTGGTCTGGTGGGGCCCCAGCGTGCTCCATCTGCGAAAAGGGCCCCCCCCTGGGTGAATCGCCGTCATCGTGCCCTGGTTGCCATTTTCAATCCCTCGATCATCTCGATGTTCCTTGCCGCGCCCGCAACGGCTCCGTTTTCCCCAATATTGAAAACACCGCGGTGTGTACGTAAACTGTGTCGATTCATCAAACCGCACAACGACCAGAATGTGTACAATACCCTACCGGCCCGTACGTCTGAGGCGGCCGACTCTTTGCCGCCAGCCACGCACGCACGCAGCCTTTTTGATTTGTGCTCCCGAGTCCTGCGCCCTGGCCATCCACATTGCATTACGCGAGGACATGGACGCGAGGACATGGACGAGGACATGGACGACGAGGCGGCCAGTGCAGTGATTCCGAGAAAACGAGTACGGTTGCCTTTTTCTCGGTACCCCTCTCTAATCAGCTGATATGACACTGGTAATCATAATTGAAGAAAAAATTAACCCCATTTTTCCACGTCGTTTGTTCTGGACACTCGACTCTCGAGTCCCGACTCCTAAACAACTGGCGCCACATGCAAGATCGCGCCTCCGACTTAATTACCGCGTCTTCACAGCCTCATTTGTGGAACCGATCGTCCGATACTTTACGTTTCCAATTATAGCACCGCCAGTGGTTCTAAAAAACAAAAAAAAAAAGAAGAAGAAGAAGAAGAAGAGGAATGTTTCTCAGCGTCTTGGCTGTCCCAAACCTGCTAGTGCTAGCCGAGTAGGCTCGCACGGACGGACAGGGTATGCTTGATACGAGCATGAACATGAATATGTAAATACATATTCTGCGTACATGCATATGTACATCATATTTTTGCCCTTCGTAGATCCTTTCTCGTTACATTCCGATGTGGCCTCGCCGAGGGATGCCCCATCCGTCCGGTGAGTCGTGACCAAGGGGGAGCATGATTCGCAGCATCGTGGGTTTTCCTCCCACGTAATTGACAATGACGTCGCCGCTTGGCACCAGACATTGGTACTCATACCCGCTTCGCTGAATGAGCTTGACAGCGCGCGCGGGGGAGCCATCAATTCCTTCTATTCTTGTCCTTGCCGTTGTTGTTGCATAGTGCAGTGCCCTCTTTTTTTTTCATTTTTGTCTTTTGGCCTCGAGTCAAGGTTGATCTTTTTCGTAAACTGTCGGTCCTTGTTGTCGTACAGACTTCGTATACGCGGGGTTGCCATGCCCTCACACGCCCAAATCTGTCTTGGCCATGGATAGCGAGACTACGGGCATGGCCGTGACTAAAATTGGACTGAGTTTCTTTGTCGTACGTATCTTGTTTTTTTTTTTTTTTTTTTTTTTTTTTTTTTTTTTTTTTTTTTTTTTTTTTTTTTTTTTTTTTTTTGCATCGCATTGCATAAAGGGACTCTTCGGCATTGCCGTGGATTGGACATCTATTTTCTCGACAAGGCGTCCGGTCCGAGCCGTTTCGAGTAATCCATGGCCATTCCCGTGATGCCCCGTGAGTCTACACACCGAAACGAGTGAATCTCTACCTTGCAGACATCCGCTCCACGGAAAGTCGTGGCACGTCCTCGATGCGCCACGGCAAGGAGATCTGCATCGTCGGCAACCCGCGGCTGTGTCTTCCGTCTCGCCCTCCTTTTCAACCAACAGCCGAGCCGTTGCCGCCCCTGAAGGCAACATCCCTTGGAGAGGGTCATGTCCGTACTCCGGAGATGATGGCCGCCGGGCCAATGCTCTCGAACGACATGCCCGACAGTCGAGACGGCCACGTATGCATCTCCTCTTCTGGAGAACGTGTCCCAGGCCAAGCCCTCCTCTGGGGAACATTGCCTCCCTGGAAAGGGAAATTAGGATCCTCCACGTATCTTTTTCAGGATGACTGAGTGCCCAGGTGCTGAATGTCGGTCCCCCCCCCCCCCCCCCCCCCCCCCCCCCCCCCCCCCCCCGGGACCTCACCACCTGTTCATACCTCGCGAGATGCCTTTTTATGATTTAGCAGGAGCCTGCATCGCCGGTCGAACGCTTTTGCATTCGATGCGACTTGTTGTCAAGTCGACTATATATATGCCCAAGTGAGGCCCATGAGCATACATGTGTGTGTGTGTGTGTGTGTGTGTGTGTGTGTGAGATGAGGATTTCAGGAGCAGAGAGCCCAGCATAAACACAAGATAAAACAGACAGAAAAGGAACCAACAAAAGAAGAAGGAAGAAGAAAAGCAGTGATTCAACCCAGCGCCAGTCTACCCACGTCTGTAAGAGACTCCCCTCCCCCACAACTAACATCACGTCCTTCGACTAAGCCAGTCTAGATCAGACAGAGACAGGGGCCAAAGAATAGATAGAATAGATAGAATAGAAACAAACACAAGAGCATAAAAAACGCACAGCACGACAGCAGAGATCCCTGTACGCGGAAACACATTCAGCATTAACGCCATGTAAACCATTTCGCAACACAAACCGCTGGCAGCGGCAAGCGTGGCATTCATCTTCTTTCTTGGTTTCCTCTCGCTTCTTTTTGATTTATTCCTTGGCTTTTTCTTTTTCTTTTTCTTTTTCTTTTTTTTTTTTTACCGCGAATAATGCAAAATATGCTGGTTAAAATTATTTTACACTCCTACTGAAACACATACTTCGTGGCCGCTGTTTAAGCAGATGGCTTATAAGTTGTTTTGCATCATGATTCTTATACATGTGCGTCTTTTTTCCACCCTCGTGTTTACCCCATCTTACAACTTCTGGTACTCCAGCTTACCCTCCAGTTTCTTTGCCTCGGACATTTTGCGCACGGCCTTGTTGAAATCGTCCTGGTTGATGGAATCCCTGTAGTCCTTGATGGCAAACAAACCACTGTGGGGGGGTCGAGTTAGTAGTCTGTAATTGATTTGCGCCGTCATTGGGTCTTTCAACTCACGCTTCCGTCACCACGTTTCTCAAATCGGCTCCGTTCAAACCATCACTCATCTTGACGACGCTCTCAAAGTCGAGGTCTCCGTCCACGACCACGCTCTGGGCGTGAATCTTGAGGATCTCCAACCGTCCCACCTCGTTTGGCAATGGAATCTCAATCTTTCGGTCCAGACGACCGGCACGCAGCAGAGCAGGGTCCAAGGTGTCGGGCCTGTTGGTGGCCATGATAATCTTCGTCTTTCCCAGATAGTCGAAGCCATCCAGCTGGTTGAGAAGCTCCATGAGTGTTCGTTGAATCTCTCGATCTGCACTAGTACCTTCGGAGAAACGGCGACCACCAATGGCATCAATTTCATCCATGAAGATGATGCAAGGCTCATGCTCCTTGGCATAGCCAAACATTTCACGAATCAACCGTGCGGATTCGCCAATGTACTTGTCCACGATAGCGGAGGAAACAACTGTTCGAAAAAAAAAATTAAAGAAGAGAATAAAGAATCAGTCTCAATGCTACCTGGTGTTGAAGTTGGTGACAAATATTTGAACAAGAAAACAAAAACCTACCCTTGAGGAAATTGGTCTCCAGACTGCTGGCTACTGCTCTGGCCAGGAGCGTCTTTCCAGTACCAGGAGGTCCATATAGCAAGACACCCTTGGGAGGCTTAATGCCGACTCGAATGAAAAGCTCGGGGTTTTTCAATGGCAACTCGATGACTTCTCTCAGCTCTCGAATCTGGTCGTTCAAGCCGCCAATACCGGCAAAGCTGACTTGCCCGGGATCTTCTAATGACATGTTGTATACCAAGGGATCGACTTCACGTGGAAGCATACGCATGATGGTGAGAGTCGTCATGTCCAGAGCGACACGTGTGCCTTGCTTCAATTTATCCTTGTCTACTTTCGATCGGCAACCGACGACATAACGAGGTCCTGATGAGGCCTTGACAATGACTATTATTGTTTTGCCCAAATATTAGTCACAAGCACTCAAGATGGGAAGATCGCGCGCTTCGCCGATTATAAAAACGGAGCTGAGTTCTTTTAGAGGATGAAGAGGGGTTCATACATCTCTCATCGTCCAGCTGCTTCAAAACCTCGCCGATGATTTGTCCCACACTTTGCAGCGCCTTGATATTGTCTTCGGTCCTGTCAAACTCTTTTTGTAGATCCTTTATCTCTAGTCGGAGATTCTTGAGCTTTGCCTCCCACTCTCGAGACTCGATAAGCTTCGCTCGATACGAGTCGAGGGCGGTCCGGCGCTCTTCCTCTGGGGTCATATTTGCGATGGGCAGCGTAACTGTGGTCGTGTGGGAAATATTCCTGTTTTTTTTTTTTTTTTTTTCCTTTCGTGAGTTCAGGAATGGGACAATCCAGATACCAATTTCGCAAGTCCAGCACCGAAGTCTGGAAAACGACAGAAGGGCGTCGTTGATGTGGGTGAGTGAGTGACGAGTTGTTGCTCTAGCTGTACTGCTGAGGTCTGGTGCGTCAATGGAGAGAGCTTACCTCACGCATCTGGAGCCTTTGATGGACCCACCACGACCGCGACCGCCTAACACCCATCGGCAGAAAGTCGGGCTCATGCAAACGTCGGCGTTGCCCCACGCCATGCCGCGACACAGGGATCAGCCTGGACGCCAACTAGTAACGACACTTTCTTTATTTCGATCGGGCAATCCTGCGTCTGACAGTGAATGAATCTTGGGGAATTTGCCATGATTTGTTACAGAAATGTATTGGTAATGTTCTCTAGAGCTCGGATGTCAACATGGCACAGCATAGTCATGGCTGCTGGTCAAGCTTCCGTCAGTCATCGAATTCAGCGCTGGTGGACTAAGACGACTCCTTCACTCGAAGCTGGTGTCCAATGCACCTCGCAGCCCCCAACTATGGCATAAGCGACATGGCTACATTTTTGTCAAACATGCGTGCCCATCATAGAGCTTGCCGCAACATGAGATAGACGTAAGATTCCCTCGCCCATCTCTCCACCATGTAGATGCATTCCTGGACTCGGCAAGTCGTGAGCGGTCCGAATCTACATATCATCGTCAAACATCCTGTCGAATGGGCATGGGACGTATTCCGTGAGGCTGCGTATCCATGGGCCAAGAATGTGATCTCCGTGATTCCGCGAGTCCAATATTGCAAATGATGCAGCTTCGTTAAAGGCGCCCCCGCATACATATCGTCATCCCATTATGTACCAAAAACAGACCTCGAGACCAAATAGACACCATGAGTCCACTTCACAGGTTTTTTTTTTTTCAAGAGGTCTGCTCACTCTTGGTTGTCTGCCGTCACCTTTGAGGAGCCGTCAGGAGGTGGCATGGACTTGCTTTCCCCATCAGCGTCGAAGCCCAGCGCAGCAAGCTCACGAACAAGCTCATTGATCTTGATGACCTTGGCAACCTGCTCGGGCAAAAGTGGTTGGCCGTCGTCCTTCTTGCTTTTGAGATCCCTGGCTTGCTTTAACTTCTTCTTCAGATTGCGGGCCTTCTTTTCACGCTCGAGCTCGGGGTCGACTTGGTCAGATTTGGGCGGCTCGATGGGCGCTTGCTTGCTCAAATCCGGAGCTTGTGTGTCTTCCGTGGCCCTGGCCTTCTTGCGAGCCTCTCTTCGCTTCGCATTCTTATTGCTGGCGGCAGAAGAAGGCTGCTCTGGTCCCTCTTCCTTCAGCCCTGCGGCTCCCGGAATGCCTATTCTTCGGCCTCGCTCGCGAAACGATTCGGCGGTCCGGTTCTTGTACACTTCGACATCTTCGGGTGGACGATATCCGGGACGGATCTTGATGGCTTTGCGGGTGCTTCCATCGGGACGCACTGATTCGGGGATATGGCGTTCTCCGCTGCCTTGGTCCGTGATGATGCCCGCATTCGTGGCCTCAGAGGGCATTTTGGACGACCAGTGACGGGTGCTGCGCAAGCAACCCGTCTTTGATAAAGAATGGTAGTTGGGGGGAAGGAAAGCCGGAGAGAGAAGCCGAACGAGGGTCAAAGGCGGCAGTCGAGGCAAGTCTAGGGCGCAAGATTTGGAATGTTCAGAGCGCACCTGAACGCGCTTAAAGACGTGGGTGCGCTCGCGAGGATCGCACCTTGGAGGTTGAGCCTGGCAGTTTCGGCACGCGGGGTCCTTGTTTGGTTTTTGACATGAGGGATCCCCACTTTCCACGCCGACAATACATACAATGATACAACAAACGAAGCCTTCGTTCCCCAGTTACGCTGAATTGACCGAGGTCAAATCTAAAGTCAGCACCAGCTCAGGTATTCCATGCTACTTTCCAGGAACATTTGCATGACCCTAGATATCGGCATGGTAGTCCATGCTGAGAGATGCTGAGCGGCTCCACAAGTTGTCGCAAGTACGTAGTCCATGAACACACGGTATATTGAACGATTTGGCGAAGTATGCCTATGCCGGTGGCTGCCGGGATGCCACCTGAATGTTTTAAAAAGATAATCCCCAAAATTTGTGTTATTCGAGCCCGTGCTATTGCATGTGTGAAAATTACCTACTAGATAGGTACGTGCCGTGCATCTTCTCTTGTAAGTACACACTACCTAGCCCATGTGCTGTGAATGCGTAGAGCCCAGGCGGTCGATTTGCGTGGAGCCACCACAGAGTTGATATAGCCAATCAAAGCGCAGGCAAATGGTGCCTCAGTCCATCACGAATTTCCCTGGGCTTCCGTCTGGGCCACTCCTCCAAACCTCAATAGCGAATTCGATCGACGACCGCTTCACGGCCAATTGCCTCTCGATATTGTATCTTACAGTGCGCAATCGCACCAGGCAGTCACAATGGTGAGCATCCACATCAATCGCCGACGATAGAGGCAAGACACTCAACTAATCCCGCATCCGACAGTCCTTCGCCAATACCCTCTACAGGCAAGTACCTCGACGGACAAAGCCGACCGCCCGACCACGCCCACGACCGTGAAGACTAATTCTGGAAAACTCTAGCGCTCTCTTCCGAAAGAACTACGCCATGTTGGCGGCTGTCTTTGGCGCTGGCTTCGCCTTTGAAGTGTATGACTCTCCCCAGTTGCGGCAGCAGTTCAAGGCTCGAGCGACTAACGCATCACCTCAGTGGTTTCAACAACGGCATCAACAAGTGGTGGGACAACCATAACCGCGGCGTGAGTTTTTTCTCCAATTTCTCTCTCTCTCTCTCTCTCTTTTTGTTTCTATTTTCCCCCCTATCCTTTTCCCTCTCATTTCGCATGTGATTTTAGAATCGTTCAAGGCAATACTAACTACTCGTGTAGCGACAATGGAAAGACATCCGGAACAAATATGTTGAGGGCGGCGACGAAGACGAGGAATAAAGAGTTGGAAAACATATCTGGAGGCTGGACAGTGTACAGAGGATTGCGTCCTTGGTGTGCTTAGACTTGTATTATGCAGTAAAAGAATTGAGGCGGAAAATCGCACATCACTTTAGACTTGGCACATGATGCCATAGTATGCACCTGTGAGCATGCCTCGCCGGTGTCTGCATATCGTTGCCTTGCGGTCATTTTTTTTTTCCCCGCGAGGCGTTGACTTTGACGTTGACTTTTGATTTCCACTTGACAAATGCTGCCATTTTGTCTGCCCCACAAAACCGCGCTTTATATGGACACACACCTTGTAGGTTGCATGCGGCCGCGGATGAACTTGACTCGTCGAAGGTTGAAACGCAGTCGAGGCTGCCTCGGGCTCGAACAGCACAGCACAGCACAGCACAGCACAGCACAGCACCTCCAGCTCCCAGTGCCAGCTCCAGCTCCAGCCGGCGCAGCCAAAACGACCAGGTCCAGCAGCACTTGTGGATGGGCCAAACTGACAGACCACTTGACACCTCCAGTCGAGTCCCAAACCCACGCCAGAACACAGCAAAGCACCCAGTCCCAGTCGGCCAACCGGCTCTCAAACTTGCACCTACGATATATTGCCGCAGACCACCGTTTCTGTCCATCAAAGGCCGAAGCTTAAAGCTGTCTTCCCTGCCACACCAGGCAGTTGTTGTTTGTCCCCTCTCACGGAGCCCTGTTGCCTCGCGCGTCCATGGCCATCGTACCTGTCAGCAACCTTGGCGACTGAGCTGCTGTCCGAAACTCCTCCCACCATCAACTCTGACCAGACGACGGCTGGTTCCGATTCTGTCCATCGAGCACGGTTCGGTCGAAATGAGAAAGGACTTTTGAGAATGGAAGCGCCCATGTCGACACAAGAGCAGCAGCTCTGCCAGTTCCTCGCAGATCTGCCTGCTCATTTTGGCTACCGCTATAATGAAGAGGCTGCACAAGAACTCTTGCGAAGCTTGTTCTGGTCTCTGGCCGGTGGCAATGAAGATTACATGCGACTTTTGTTCCCCGACGGTAAATTGAACAAGAGTCTGAAACTGAGTGAGGCTCAAGGGGCGGTCGAGGGGGCCGAATACACAGAGGCTGCTCGCGGCACACAATGCGGACATATCTTTAAGCCAGGAGAGGCCTGCTACATGTGCCGGACATGTGGGACAGATGAGACATGCTGTCTATGCAGCCGATGCTTTGAATCGACAGACCACACTGGCCACATTGTCCGCATACTCATCTCTGTCGGCAACAGCGGGTGTTGCGATTGCGGTGATGACAAGGCTTGGAATACACCACTGTTTTGTACCATACATTCTGACCTGCCGACGGGTCCGGCCAAAGGCAAAGGGAAAGAGGCGGACGCCCTGCCGAATGACCTGATCAAGAGCCTCCGAATGACGATAGGCCGCGTCTTCGATTACATTTGCGATGTCATTTCCTGCTCGCCCGAACAGCTGAGGCAGACAAAAACACGTGCATCAATACAAAAGGATGAGCAAGAGTCGCGCTTACTGTCCAAGTACTACGGCACAGAAGCAGAACCCTGCACAGAGTTTGCCCTTATTTTGTGGAATGATGAAAAGCACACAGTCCAAGAGGTGCAAGACCAAGTTGCTCGGGCTTGTCGAAAAAGTCGTCGGCTGGCTGCTCGCGACGCATGGGAAGTAGATGCCGTGGGGCGGAGTATTCTTGACTGGCAATCCGACATCGACAAGCTGCTGCAAATTGCCGAAATACTCGAGGCCATCAGAGTCACCGTCACCATCAGGTCCACCCGAGATACCTTTCGTGAACAAATGTGCGGCACGCTCATTGAATGGCTCACCGATATTTCCGGTTGCTCCGTCGGCCACGACAATCATGTTTTGAGAAGATTGGTCTGCGACGAGTCAATGAAGCCATGGCGTCAAGGTAGTCCTGCCACACAAACCTCGGGCTTGATCGATGACGAGGACGAGGACGATCAGGCCCTGGAGTCCCGAAATAGAATGTACGGGCTCAATGAACGCTTCATCATGGCCTTGCAAGCTGCTGCTGGCCCCATTGCCCAACTAGAAATTGATATCGATGGACAGGACGAAGATGACGACGATGGTGAAGGCGGAGATGGAGATGCCGACGACAATGAAGAAAATCGCTCACCAACAAGCTCTGTGGCAGGGGGGGATGAGGACGAGGACGACGATGTCATGATGGTTGATGCTAGAGGGGATGTAGGAGACCTTGGTATGAACTGGTCGCAATCAGATCAAGCTCTAGAGGAAGATGAAGCCACTATGGCAGGGTATCCTCCTCCTCCTCCTCCTCCTCCTCCTCCTCCTCCCCCTCCTCCTCCTCCACCACCACCACCACCAGCAGCCGGCCGGGCGGCGACTGTCGCTGCGCCTCGAGAGCAAGATGGCACTCCCTCGGACTCTGACGCAGCAGAGCCTCTGATCGCCCCGGCTATGTATGCGAAAGCGAATATTGATATACCCAAGACTCCTGGCAGGACCGAGAAGGCTACGCCACGGCCAGGAAGATACTGGATCGAGACACCACAGATCTACACTCAGCGAGATAATGTGCCCCCGGCAGAGGATGTGTTTCAACGTGTCCGTCTCGACTGGCTCCTACTCTTCGACTTGCGCATGTGGAAAATGGTCAGAAAAAATCTCCGCTCTCTCTATATCTCGACCGTGGTGTCAATACCCGAGTTCAGACGTATTTTGGCCCTCAGGTTCGCCAGTCTCTACACAATTTTGGCACAGTTGTACCTCGTCGGTGACCGAGAACCAGATCACTCCATCATCAACCTTTCACTGCAGCTCTTGACCACCCCCATCACGGCGGAAGTCGTCGAGCGTGGCAACTTCATGAGCAGCTTGCTTGCCATCTTGTACACGTTCTTGACAACGAGACAGGTCGGCCACCCCTGGGACGTATCTTCAGACGCCGTTCTTGCTTTCGAAAGTGGCTCTGTCACCAATCGACGCATGCACCACTTCTACCAAGATCTCAAGTACTTGTTTAGCTCGCCCCAGGTCCAAGAACGCGTGAGGTCGGAGCCTAGGTATCTGATGCAATTTTTGGATTTGGTCAAGCTTCATCAATGCATTGGACCAAACGTGCGGGCGGTAGTCGAGCACGTAGAGTATGAAGCAGACTCCTGGATTACTGCCTCTCTGGTCACGAGGCAAATTAATCTGCAAGCCAGAAACTTGGCCGATGCCTTTCGCGACTGCCCGCCCGATGAGATTCACTACCTCCAGCGGGCCATCCGCTTCACCGCAAAGACGGTGATTTTGTATTCGATTGGCGCAGAACGTCACCGTTTCAAGCAGGGAGAAGTCAAGGATGAGGTCAAGTTCAAGACGTTGAACGATTTCGAGTTTGAGTCGGACAATGCTTCCTACGATGTGGTCAAATGTGTGGTGGAAAAAGATCCCATCAGTTTTCATCATGCTCTACACTACACGCTGTCTTGGCTTATCGAATGTGGACGCTCGCTCCCCGCATCCAACATTCGAACACTGATGAGCTTTACCGCCCAGGAGCTTCGTTCGAAACCGAAGTTGATGGGGCGTCCCCAAATCCCACGGAAGGACTACAATGCTGAGGATTATCTCATGGCAGTATTTGACTTTCCTCTGCGAGTTTGCGCTTGGCTCGCCCAAATCAAAGCCAATATGTGGGTGAGAAACGGCATCAGTCTGCGGCATCAAGCAAGCACGTATCGAGGAGTCGGACAAAGAGACGTCTCACATCATCGGGATATCTTCTTACTGCAAACCGCCATGGTTGTGTGCAACCCAAGTCGTGTGCTTGCCTCCATCATTGATCGTTTTGGGATGGACGGATGGGTCAAAGGCCTGTTTGAGCTCAAATCCGAAGCTCAGGATGACGCGCAGCACCTGGACGTTGTCGAGGACATGATCCATCTGCTCATTGTTCTGTTGAGCGACCGGACATCCCTGATTGCTTCCGAGGGCGAATCAAACTCTCGCGTGCTAGCCATGCGACGCGACGTCACGCATGTTTTGTGCTTCAAGCCGTTGTCTTTCAACGAGATATGTAACAAGTTACCAGAAAAATATCAAGAGCAGGAGGATTTCCATCGCGTGCTGGACGAAATAGCCACATTCAAGCCGCCCGAGGGGATTTCTGATGTCGGCACATTTGAGCTTCGTCCCGAGTTTATCGAGGAAATCGATCCTTATATTGCACATTACAATAAGAATCAGCGCGAGGAATCCGAGATGGCGTATCGGAAGAAGATGGCCAAGAAGACTGGCAAAACACTGGAAGAGATTGTTTACGAACCAAAACACCGGCCCATTCCATCGGGCCTTTTCGAAAACCTGGGACGGTTCACCGGAACCGGCATGTTCTCACAGATTATATACTATTCACTGCTCTATCCCTTGGTTGCCCACAGGTTCACGCCGTCAGTTCCTTTTACGAGGCTGGAGACCTTCCTTCAGGTAGTATTGCATCTGATTCTTATTGCTATCCTAGAGGATAAGGGCGAGGAAGCGGGACTTGCTGAGGGATCGTTTGTTCAATTCGCTCTTACCAAACATGCGCGGAGCAACTTCATGCCAGAGGCCAACAATTCGCGAACCATAGTATCGCTGTTGCATATGATGGCGACAAGGGACGAATTCAAGTCTGCTCATCCAAAGATTGCCTTGGTATTGAGGCGGCTAAAGCAGAAGCGGCCTCAAGCATTCGAGACCTCGTTTGTTCATCTGGGAATCACCGTGGATCGGGTTGACACCGCTTCTCCTGCGAACACATCGGCAGAAGAGGAGCGCGAAAGACGAAAGAAGGCTGCCTTGAGCCGCCAGGCCAAAGTCATGGCGCAGTTTCAGCAACAGCAGAAGAACTTTCTCGAGACGCAGGGGGGCATCGACTGGGGATCCTGCCTGGACGACGAGAACGACGAGGAAATGAATCAGTCCGAGGATCGAAAACACAACTGGAAGTATCCCACGGGGACATGCATACTGTGTCAGGAAGAGGCAGACGACAAAAGACTCTACGGCACATTTGCACTACTGAATGAGAGCCGCGTTCTCCGTCAAACCGACTTTCAAGATGCTGATGTGGTTAGAGAGGCCTCTCAGACACCGTGCAGTCTTGATCGATCTGCCGAAGATATTCGACCGTTTGGTATCGCCCACGAGAATCGGAAGATGGTGGAAAAGATCAACGCCAGCGGCGAGACATTTCTGGCCGAAAGACAGACCCTCGGCAAAGGATTCAAGGCGAACCGCTCAAGGCCAGGCCCGGTGGCGAGCAGCTGTGGCCACATGATGCACTTTCGGTGCTTCGAGATGTACTACGAAGCCACAAATCGTCGTCACACTCATCAGATTGCGCGCCACCACCCTGAAGACACGCGACGCAATGAATTTGTCTGCCCCTTGTGTAAAGCGCTCGGCAACGCTTTCCTCCCCATCATATGGAAGGGGCTTGAAGAATCATATCCTGGCCATCTGCAGCCGCAAAGCCCATTCGACGAGTTCTTGGAAAGACAAATGGAGTCAGCTTGCTGCCTCGGCGGCAGCAAGGCGCGCGAAGTCGACGAGCCCAGACTGTCCACCATTCTCACGCCCAGCGTACCAGGCAGCTTGCTCGAGGCACTGACCAACTCGCAACCCGGCAGCGGCGAAGCGCCATGGGGAAGAAATGACACGACCGACGCACAGCAATTGCCCGTCCACGGCACGCCTGCCAGCTCGTCTCTCTCGACCAGCGGGGCCCCCGAAGTCAGCAACTCGCAGACACCGCCTGCAGCGGCGAACGCGCAGATCATGGGAGATTTGCTCTCAGCTTACCGACGCCTCCGGGATACCTTGCGGCTGAACGGGCTACATAGCAACCACATGGTTGATGGCAAACTCAACGGAAGCGACGATGGGCTTTGTTCGAGCGACACGCTGGTCCAGGCGGTTGGTTTCACAATCGCGTCTGTAGAGATCCAGCAGCGAGGAATCGAGGCCTTGCCGGGCATGACGCTGCTGGACAAGATTCCGGATCAGGTACTCGTGCACCTGCGCGTCTTGTCGGAGACTGTATCTTCGTACATCTCTGTGGGAGCTCGCCAGTCCGGTTCGGACAATCGCATCAAGGCCGAATTTCGGAAAGACGGCGAGAGGCAGCACTGCCAGCTCTTCATTTCACGCTACCTTGGCGCGGTCGCGCCGTACGCTAGAAGACCTCTGGATGTATACCCACCTCTCTTGAGCCTGGACGCATTTACTTTTCTGGTCGAATGTACCTACGGTCTTGTACCGGATCACACGGCCGAGATCTCTCATCTGCTCAGATTGTGCTATCTCGCCGAGATTGTCAAAGTTGTGTATCACATGGGGCGAAATATGCCGGTCAGCATGTGGATCGGCGGCCTCGCTGACAGACAAACTCAGGATCCGGCCATGAACAATTTTGCCCAGTTCGCCCTTGCCATTACGCAGACGGCCATGGAGTTTGAGGCGGCCAACGCGACGCAGCCCAGTCACGAACACTTGGAACATCAAGGTTTCCAGCAGCCGGGAGTTGATACGTTGGAGGGCTGGTATTCGTTTGTCACCAAGTATGCGCTGACGTTTCTGCGCAAGAGCGTTTTGTTGTTGTACGTGAAGTATGGCGTCGATTTCAACAGCCATGTGTCTTTGCGCCAGGATTCAAATGCAAATGCAGACGATGATGCGGACGCCGACACGGACGCACACGCACACGCACACGCAGACGAGCTTGACCGGTTGACCGAGGCACTCCGAGTCCCGACATTTGACGAAATGTGCGCAGCCTTGACAGATGCGGCCGCTCAGTCTGGATGGCCAGCGACGACTCATGCTCTCGTCACGGGATGGATCAAGCATCAAGTCATGTGGCCACGAGGATATGGCGACATGGATGCCTCATCCCTCGTCAGCCACCCGGGTATTTTTGAACTAATTGGTCTACCCAAAACATACGACACGCTGATTGAGGAGGCGACGAGGAAGAAATGCCCGACCACAGGCTTGGATCTCACGGACCCTGTTATTTGCTTATTCTGTGGTGAATTTCTGTGCAGTCAGAGCACGTGTTGCCAGAGACCGGATGTTGCGGGTCGAGATGCGAGTAGAGTCGGGGGTGCACAACAACATATGCGCAAGTAAGTTTTTTTTTTGTCCTTTTTTGTCCCTTTGTGTCCTATTTTATCCTATTCTATCCTGTTTTACCCTTTTTATTCTCTTTTTATTCTGTTTTATTCTTTACTCTTTTTTTTTTTTTTTTTTTTTTTTTTTTTTTTTTTTTTTTTTTTTTT
>SRPU01000680.1:0-15101 GCA_018360185.1 Claviceps lovelessii | reverse complement strand
TTTTTGAGCTTTTCGAGGATGGGACGAGGTATTTGGGAGCGTCCAATCGCAGAATGGTGGGAAAAGGGGGGATATTTACGCTGTGATTTCATCCGTGGCATCTCGACCAACCATGTGCTCAATAGCTAGACTCCCACCAGGATGTCTCTCAAGCCATGAATTAAGACGGAGCACATAGTCTTGAAAAATTACGATGGTATTGCCATTGGCAATCAGCTCATCCACAATTTCTGGAGCCAGAACCGCATCACGGTTCATCTTGTCGACTGTTGCCATGACATATATATAAAGTAAAGGGGCTTTATTTATAAAGGTCGCGATAGCTGATGAGTTGAGCCGTGAGGATCTGAACGTCGAACAGATTTGGGCCAGTCGAGAGGAGTTCGAAAAGAGAGATCGCAACAAGTAAAATCGAGGGCCAATCGTGATGGTCGTCGTCGTCGTCGAGGTCGAGGTCGAGGTCGAGAGTAGATATCGAGCTCTAGTGGAGCGGGAGCAAGTGTGTAAAAAGTCGAGAACGGTCAAAGGCGCGATGCGAAGATCGGTATCGTGAATAGGACAGCGCAGATGCACTAAAGACTATTCCACAGGGGTGAATGTGAAAGAAGACAAGATGCACGGCAGAAAGACGCGCAAATGCAAAGGGCAGAAAAAGGCGAAACACATATGCCAGTATGTATATGGGAAAGGCCACAAAGAAATCTCTTTCAAGAAAGAACGACGGGACAAGGACCCCAGTTGTTCCAAAACTAAAACGGTCGAGGCAGGACCAGGCAGGACCAGGCAGGACCAGGCAGGGACGGGGTCCCTCGTCCTTCTCTCTCTTCCTTCCTTCCTTCCTTCCTCCTCCTCCTCGGACCCTGTATCTGCCCACAATCTGCCCACACGGCCAACTCTTGTGTCCCTTGTCTCTCGGTGTCTTCAGGTGTCTCCAGGTTTCTCTAGGGCCCCCCAGCTGTCTCTCCAGGGCACTCCAGCTGTCCGGTGGAACTTGACCACAAGCAGTCTGGTCCGGTGTCAACGTGCATTCATGATTTAAGTTGGGGCGGGACCTGCCAGGGACCATGACTTTTAGCAGGCCGAGGTACCAGCCCCCTACGCTCCGGACCCACACCCCTGGGTACTTTGTGGTATCCAGTACTTCTCCGCCTGTCCTTCATACTTGGCAGCGCACTCCAACTGCCACCGATGTCCTGTACTTTCATGTACAGCTACAGTATAATGTGCAGTGTGCAGTGTGCAATGTGCAATGTGCGCCAGACAGAGCCTTTATTCACGCCTAGACGCCAAGCTTAATCGTCGACGAGGTAAAAGCCGCACGCGCGTGCGAAGGCATAAATTTCAGCCTCTTGGTCCCTCCGCCCAAGATGGATGGAACTCGCCCACTCTGCCTAGCCGATGTCTGGTGACTGCTCAAAGGATTTGATGTACCTGGCCACGAGATTGGGACCCCCTTTTCCATTATCCCGATTTCCTCTCCTCTCGGTTCCTCGACGGTGGAGTCTGAGTCTCCTCCTCCGGGATGTGCTTCAACTTCCCAACAATCATCCAAGACCCTTTTTTGCCGCCGCAAGATGTCGTCGTCGTCGTCGTGTCGTTGTTGCCACACCACGCGTGACGTCTCCTATTCGCCTGCGCCCGCTTTGGTCCAACGCTGGCAAGGAGGTCTGGTGGGCTTGGCAGGTGCCGGCGCCCCTAGTTTTTAGTGGATGGAAAAGGCAAAGCACTTTTGAAGTTAAAGCACTTTTGAAGTTGTTTTATTTTTTTTTTCGGTTTTAGTTTTTGATTCCTTTTTCTTATTACGAACATGAAAGGTGAGAAGGAAACCCAGCACGCCTCGAAACGAAATAACCTTATGACTGATTATTATAACCCCGCGTAGAGAAGATGAAAATGAGGCGCACGCCGCACCTTTTTTTCCCATCTTGTTCTTCTCTTTTACCGGGAGGTGGGGGTTCGTAAAGAGCGGCAAGATGTTTGATGTCTCAAAGTTTTTTTGACGTTGGCGAACGAATAGGGTAAAAACCGGGGGGTGGGGTTGCTGCGACGCTTGTGCGAGTCGTCACTGGTCAATCAATTCACTGGTGTCTATTGTGGCGCAGGGCCCTGATGTACCTGAGCGCACAGACGGAATAAGCAAGCATGTGCCGTTTGCCTTTGAGCGCTTTTTCTTTTCTTTTTTTCTTTCTTTTTTTTCTTTTTCTTTTCTTTTCATTTTTTTTTTAAAAAAAAAAAATGGCCTCTCGTTCTGAACCAACAATCGAGATCGACTGGGCAGACAACTGGGTAACATCTGGTAGCACTCTACCCAGAGTGTGTGCAGTCCATACAACGTAGCAGAAAGGCGTCTTCACACATTTCCGTCCATCGTCTTACTCGTGCCCCGCTCCGTCGCTGTGATTGCCTAATGGTCTGATCCATTCATCTTCATCACGTTGGATGAGAAGTTGAGGACTGGGGTAAGGGTCTTGATGTGGCGATCTGGGCCCTCGGAGACTGTTCGGGACAAAGAGGAGCAAAAGGGGCCGGAAGGATCAAAGCATTGATGTCTTCGGGACCAAGGTGCAACGAGAGAAGAATTTATAGACCGGATAATAAAGGTAGAACAGACGAGGACCGAGTTTGGTCAAAACCAAAGGCAGAATCGGAATCCGACTCAGAGAAGAGAAGCGTCAAGAGATGGTCCCCGGGGATGCTTGTGGCGTTTGTGGCGTCTGTGGCGTCTGTGCCGCCCCCGACTAACGTGGCACCCGCCTCGCCACGTCTCGCCCACGTCTCGGGAAACGAAGCCTTTTTTTCTTTTTCTTTTCTTTTTTTTTTTTTTTTTTTTTTTTTCGTCGGAGGGTCTTTTTCTCGTTGGCAGGTCGATGATTTTGTCGTCGCCAACCGCTCCACTCACCGTTCGGTCCTCTCGCTCTCGCCAGCAGACTCATTCCTGGCCTTTCCGTCTGGTCCGACGTCGGGTGGCCCAGGAATCATTCATTCACGTCTGGACCAAAAATGAGTCCAGTATGGGGTGATCCGCCAGTCGTGAAAATCACACAATCCCACGCAAACACGCGATCCGACCCCTGTAGCAAACAGCCAACAGAATAGCCAAGAGGAGAGCCATAAGCACAACAAAACAAAACCAGCCCTGTTAGACCCCTAAAAGTCCAGGTCGAGGAGGATCAGCCTAAGTGTGCTAGTAGAGGTAGCAGGTGGACTCATCTCGTCGCCAGGAGATTGAATGGCCCCCAGCACATCCATGCTTGCCGCAACATCCATCCATGCCCGCATGATGGGGAAAAGTGCGAGACGGTAAACACGCTGGAGTGTGTCGGGACAGGCGGCCTGTGCGAAAGATTATCTTGCAAAATACACACGTGTCGACGCCTCCCAACAACGAAATAGAAAGGATGTTTCCGTATTCCGTATTCCGTGCGAGCCGTGTCCGTCCCCCTTTTCCCTCGTCATCTGATGAGGCCCCTATGCTCACTCGTGTTGGTTGACACTTTGTTACGTCGATACATTGCACAGTGGTGCCAAAGCCCCTCAAAATCAGGTACCTAGGTATCTGCCACTCGCGAGGCTACGAGTCTACGACCCACTTCCTGCGCATCATTGGCAGCGTTCAGTCCTGATACAGTGAAATCGTTTGAGGCTACAGGGTAGGTCGTGTCGCTTGGACGAAACAGGCTTTCATGGTGCTTCGTCTTCCCTTTGTTTCGTATATCGCAACCGTATAGTGTATGGGAGACTGAGTAGTACATGACCCAAACAAACACGACAATCAAAACTCCAAGTACACCCCCAAGTTGGAATACCACAACGCCGGTAGCGCCACCATGACGCCCAAGACACCAAAAGCATGTTCCGACCTGGACAGCTGTCAGACATCCATGATCCGGGCCACGTTTTCTGGCCCGCTCAACATGGCATGGCGTGTGGCCGTGTGCTGTGGACGAGGCCAAAAACGGCCTCGGATTGGCCAATCTGCGAATCCGGGGTCCAAGGCGGTACTCAACGCGTCAAGTGGTCGGTTCAATGACGCAACAGACTCGAACCGAGTCGACGAGACAGCGGCCGCGCCGAAACCAAGTCACACTGAAAAGAGTCCCCGAAAAGATTCAGTCGGTTCCCTACCTTGATCTTTCTTCTATCTTCCCCGTCTTTCTTTTCTTTTCTTTTCTTTCCTTTTCTTCACTTTCGCGCGATTTGCGCGCACCCCTCGTCGTCATGCCGCCGCGCAAACGATCCGGCGCCGACGAGCCAAGCACGAATCGCAGGCGATCCGGCCGCTTGTCCACCAGCGCCCAGAAGAGCTCCTACTTTGAGGATGCGCACGACTCAGAGGACAGAGAACCTGCCCCAAAGAAGCAGCGCAAAGCCAAACCGAAGCGGCCGTCACAATGCAAGGACGAAAGCGAAGAGCAGTACGAGCAGGGGTCGGCAGACGAGACCCATCACGACGACTACCAGGACGACCACGATGATGATGATGATGATGATGATGATGATGATGATGAGAAGAAGAAGAAGAAGGAGGAGGAGGAGGAGGAGGACGACGACGACGATGCCCCCCGCAAAATCGAAATCATACCTCTGGAGAAACTGAGAGATATGGGCGGCGTGGACTATGCAGACTACAAAGTACACCGGAATACGTTGCTGTTCCTCAAGGACCTCAAGGCGAACAACAAGAGAGCCTGGCTGAAATGTGAGCTTACAAGGTTTCCTACAACCACACGACACCACACGACACGCAGGACCTAGTCCCTCTCCCCCGCCCCATTTCATATCCCACTGCTGACCCCCGCGAGCAGCCCATGATGGCGAGTACAGACGCGCCCTCCAAGACTGGCAATCCTTTGTTGAGACAGCCACGCAGACCGTCATTGACGTGGACGAGACGGTTCCGGAATTACCCTTCAAGGATGTCTTTTTCCGCATCTACAGGGACATTCGCTTCAGCAAGATCAAGACGCCGTACAAGGTAAGAACATGAATCGGGGGGGTTGCGAGTTGATGCTTCTTAACCCACACACACACATATACAAACAATTAACCCTCGTAGCCCCATTTCTCAGCCGCCTGGTCCAGAACCGGCAGAAAAGGTCCCTACGCATGCTACTACGTGCACTGCGAGCCCGCATCTTCCTTCATCGGCGGCGGCCTGTGGCAGCCCGAAGCGAGCTCCATGGCCAAGTTGCGGCGCAGCATCGACAGACACCCCGATCGGTGGCGCCGCGTGCTCAACGACGCGTCCTTGAAGAAGGTCTTTTTCCCCAAGATCAAGGCCGGCGCGGGTCCAGAGGCGGCGGTCAAGGCTTTTTGTGGGAGAAACAAGGAGAATGCTCTCAAGAAGCGACCCATGGTTTGTGCACTCAGTGCTATTTCTGTCTCTTCCTGTCTTGCTTCCTCTTCCCCCACCTCTTTATTTTCTTTTATTCTTTAGAAACCTCGTCCCCTTTCACCCATGCTTACGCTAACGCACCGGCTCAGGGTTACGAGGTCACCCACCGAGACATCGAACTGCTCAAGCTCCGCAACTACACCATCAGCACCAAGATTGACGCGGACGTCTTCACAAAGGAGGACGTGCAAGAGAGGCTGGCAGAGGTGATACGAGGATTGTGTGGGTTTGTGAGTTTTAGCGGCAGCGGTTTGAATTCTTTTTTCGGGCTCGACCAAACTAATTTCATGCTCAAAGGTGACGTTCCTGAACAGTGTCATTATGCCTGATCCGGCGCTTGATGACGACAGCAGCGACGGCGAGGAGGAGGAGGAGGAGGAGGACGACGACGACGAGACTTAGATATGTTCCCTCCCCATTTTGCTTCGACTCCTTTACTCGGCTTCCCTGTTTGATCACAAGGATTTGCAATATCCTCACTGCATGGATGTCCATATATCCATACCAACCCGGTCCTGCAGCGCACAAAGACGGCGCTGCACGCCCGGCCGGACGCCAACCCTCCCGACTGGGCAACCTCTCCTCACGCACCGCCCCCAGTCGGTTGCAACAGAAAACAAGAAACACGACGCAGACGCAGACGCAGAGCAAAGTAGAACGGGCCCTGGTCCAACCTGAACTGCTCATCCGAGTTTTTGGTGTCTCAACCACTTACGCTGACTTGTGCTGCCTGTCCCACGCTGCACTGCGATCCTCACGCGTCAAGCTCATGGCCGGGCGAGCACATGCGCCGCACACATGGGACAAGTACAGGTCGTTCCGAACATGTTGCCATACCATGCGTTTGTGAAGAAACGTTTCGGGTGTTACTCACGACTCACTGTATATACACTATACGTATACACACTAGTATACACATCAACAATCCAATCACCCATTCAACCCACTCCTGTTTCATGCTTCATGCTTCATGCTTACGGTCGGATGGCGCCTGGAGATGCTTTAGTTGATTTGTTCATTTTTGTATGGCTTTTTCAATATTCATACGCCATATTCGTATACTCCATCTTCTCCTAGTCTCCATTCTCATACTCCATCTCCCTACACTCTCTATTCTTGTGCCCTATATTTTCATACCCCATGTTCGTACACCTTATTTTCCCGCACTCTGTACTTTGATACTTCATTCTTCTCATGCTGCATGCATTCAAGTCCTCACGTTCCCCATATTTCATACTCTCCTTCATCCCGGTCCCTTTCCCCTATAGTCTGTACTTTCCAATACATCCCACTCACTTCACATCCCACCCCGCGTCGTTCTTCCTTCCATACGGCCCCATCCTTTCGGGTTGTTTGTCCTTTCTCCGACACAAACACATCATCACCGCACAAACTCCGATCCCAGGTCCGGCAGAACGATCCCACGGGGCATGGACCTCTAGAAACCCATTATGCGTAGCAGACGCTTTGATAGAATGGACGACCTTGGAAAACCAAAAGTCAACTATCCGCGCGGTAGGTTCTCTGAGAGCTCGGAGCGCACGACGAGCGAGTCGCATGGTGGATTGGGCGTCGCGAAACCAAACCCCTTCTACTGACGACGGCATGATGCCGATGTGGAGAGATAGCAAGGAGCGTGCACCGGCATTTCTTTATGGAAAATGTCGCTGCGCCGCCGCGGCATTACCCCGCTCTTTTAACGTCATAACATCATCTAAATTTATATTCTCATCTATCAATCATCTTCTCATCTTCGTATAAGGATGGGTATCTGAATCCAGTGGTCTGAAAAAATAAAAGCCGAATATTTCCGTCAGATGGCTGAAACCATGACGTGTGCCTTTTATTCAAGACAGGTTCAAGGATATGATCTTAATATCCAGATGTATTCCCCGGCCCAGCGGGATTCTGCAAAGAAAGTATGATTTGTTGCCTTCTACACCCCGCCTCCTACTTTTTCTTTCTTTCTTTCTTTCTTTCTTTCTTTCTTTCTTCTTCTTCTTCTTCTTCTTCTTTTTCCATCTTCAATAATATCGCCGACTGTGTTGCTGGGACTCACAATCATACCCATACGGTACTCCTCGATACCTTGACGTTGACCCTTGATGTAGGCTCTGTGCTGATCCGGGCCAGTCAGAGCCGTGAGCCGTGGGAAGTGGTGCTGTCATGTTTCGTCGCGGCGGCCCTCTTGATGGTGGAATCGAGCTTGGTGGACTTGTTATGCTGCGGGCAGGCAGAGGAGGACCGCCAGCGGTTCTAAACGAAGCAGCAGACGAACCAGGGCTCGGCCCCTCGGCAGCATGATACGTATCATATGGTTGAAAGCCAGGGTAGCTAGGCGGCGCCGTAACATAGGAATCTGGTGACCGATTTGTGAGCGGTCTTGCGTGGCTAGAATAGTGCGCCATGTTGTAGCTCATCGGAACAGGACTGGCCGTGATTGTTCGGAGCGGAGTGCCTGTTGAAGGGTTACTGTTGTTACTCGACGCGATGCCACTAGCAAAGCTGATATCGGGGAGGCTAGGAATTGGTGATCGAGGTCGTTGGCAGTAGGCCATATCTGCTGCTGCTGATGTTAATGGGCCTCGGGACGAAAAGCTGGAAGTTGAGCCTGCCGTGGCTGCCCGTTGCATCGGATGTCTACCTCCCAGGGAACCCAGTTCGAAAGTTCCCGGTGAGCCGGGACGAGAAGTGTACACAGGAAGGGGACCCATCTGGCTCATCTCCTCGTCGCGTCCCATTGTAGCCGTGCGAGAAAGACCATGTTCCACGTCACCTCCTTGTACATTGGGGAGTGTGGGAAGCGTAGCTGCGCGCTCCAGATGAGGTGCTTTTTCGCCATTTCTCTTGGCAATCTCGAGTTCCGCCTTCAATCTATTGGCCTGACCCTTTGCCAGCGCTTTGTTGACTTTGGTCGTCACGATACGGAGCAGCTTTTTGTTGACCTTTCTTTCGCAGTACCCGGTCAAGCCACCATCGGCTTGTGGAATCCAGTGGAAGAGGAAGAAGACGTAAAATAGTACAGCCATCAACAGAAAAACGGCGGAGAAAACCCATACCACAAAGGTGAAACACATGCCGGAAAGAATGACGGCCTGCCGATAGTCTTCCGAGGCAAGCACCTTGATCTTGTCGAAAAAGCCTAGGATTGCGCCGTCTACGCTGGTGGCAGTAGGGGCAAGTTTGGTTTGGTAGACAGATCGAAGCGTCAAGGCATTAACTACCTGACGGGGTCCAGAGCAAAAAATGACACGAATCCATGCTGAAGAGGACAGTCAATCAGTTCAGTTCGAGGGCAGGTCAACGGAATACAGACATGGAGGAGACAAGGGCACTCATACATTGAAAACTGAAGTACGTGAAGAGAGCTACGTACTCGGAACCCTTTTTACTCTTGGTGAGTTCTGCGAAGACCAAGAATCTTCTCCATCCTTGACCTCGGCCCAGCCTAATGGACTCCCATCGAGCCGCCAAGCTGTCGAGGAAGCATTCGGCGACATTGTTCCGACACATGACGCGAATGGCCCTGAAGCCTTCAAAGGCGAGGTTCACAAATGATAGCAGAATGCATATGGAGAAGATCCATTTCGACACATCAAATGGAATGGCCGGTTCAATCTTGGACGACCACCGGTTGAAGGCGAGTAAGTTTACCGCCGTAAAGCTATCGACGGCGTAGACGGCGGTAGAGATGACGAGCATGAGCCACAAATAGGCGTAAGCAAATCCGGGGCCACATCCCTTGGCCTTGAAATCTTGAAGATTGATGTAGTCCCATTTCTGGTCAGCAAACCCGCGCGTCTGCTTCTTCCGATTTCTCGAACAGCCCATGACGATTTGAGTGTTGAACTATGCTGAATGGCGCAGCCACTTCAGTATGTATGCGGCGAAGCGTCTGATGAACCGGACTGACGAAGTCGGTTGATTTAAATGATTGAGGCTTTGTTGTTGCTGTTGCTGTTGCTGTTGCTGTTGCTGTTGCTGTTGCTGTTATTGCTATTGCTATTGCTATTGCTATTGTCTGGTTGTTGTTGTGGTTTTTGGGCCTGTGAGAGCTGTGCCGTGATGCGGACCTGCCGACAACACCATTTGCCAAATGGCCTATATTGAAATAAGACTGCGGTGCTATGATAATGACAGATAGGACGAAACCAATGTTCTGTGAGACAGAGTCAATTGAGAGTGTCTACCCATTTCCTCTGCCCAGCAAAAGAATGTCGTCGGGGGCTTCGTTGCGGTATCACAGCGGATGATGGAAGCGAATGTCGCAGCATATAGCTTTGTGAGTTACACGAGAGACCGGTGCATTCCGACCGAAAAGAAACAAAAAATGGACCAATGACGGATTCAGAGGACCGCAACAAAACGATCAAAGAAGGAAGTCAAGTAGAATAAGAAGAGGAAGCAGTATGTAGTGGTGCGTTGTTTCCCCTCCGCCGGTTTGGCAATGAAGTTTTATCGCGCAAGCATCCACGAGTTATTTATTTTTTCTTTTTTTTGAAGGAAATAAATAAATAAATAAATAAAAGAGCGAGCGGGACGGCGGGATCGTTCAGTCTTGGCAAATGAGCGAGTCAGAGCAGAGTCGACGGGAATTTAAACGCTGAGAAGGGCTGGCAACAGGACGCGCGCCGCGCGGTGGCAGGAGATGTGTGAGAGAAAACACGCAGTGGTCGCTCGTACGGGGAAAAGTGTCATCTGGTCTGATGATGCAACGAGACGAACGAGATTGGAACATTGAAGGAAGCAAACGAGCCTGGCGGCTATTGTGCAGGTCCGGACAGGAATGCACGGCTGGCAGCTCTGGCGGCTGGTGACGGATGATTGCAAGACAGGACTGCGAGACGGGGAGGGCTGCAAGACCTTACAGATAGGCGGGCGACAAGCGGCGATTGGCGGGCATTGGCGGGCGATGGGCGCGATGCAGCTGGTGCAGCTGGTGCAGCTGGTGGGGCCCTCGAGGGGCGGGTGACGGGTGGCGGGTGGGGTCGGCACCTGCCAGTGACGTGACACTTGTTGAACTCATTGGACTGAACGCCTCCGTACCGCAGCGTGTGGGCGTCTGCGTAGCGCGAGCGAGCAACAGCTGGCGAGCTCCCGCCGACCAAGATGTCACATCCCATAGTCCCATAATCCCATAATCCCACCCCCACTGGCCGCTCCTCGGGAAGGCGCAACAGACGACAAGATATTCGCTGTGGTATTCACGGCGGTGACTGGTATGGTATGGCCAGCCCTGGTCAACGGGTCAATCCGAGCAAAACCTTGGGAACGCGCCCTCACTCTGAAACGGGGACGACATGCGAGCCAATCCGCATCTCGAATTGCAGGCTATGAAGCAAGGACCATGACATGCCTCAATGCTGGTACATTGATGATTGTGTAATGTACGCATCTTCCCCAGCCTCGCTCGACGATTGCAGATCCACCCTGTGCATCGCCGTGCCAGATTCAACGCGTCTCTGGTGTTTCGCTGGCTAGGGTGCGATTACATGTTTCGAGGCTTCGCGGCAGGGCGCGCAAGTGCAGGCAAGCTCATCATGCACGGAGTTTGGACTTGGCCTCCAATGTCAGCCATTGGCTTCGACACTGCGGAACAGACATTCCCATGTTCCCATGCAGACGGATGGTTTCTTTTTTTTTTCCTTTCTTTTTGTTTGCCCCTTCTTTCTCTCTCTCTCTCTCTTTTTCTCTGCCAATGTGGAGTCGTGGACAGTCAAAACGTCCCCGCCCATGACGAAATGGGCTAGCGCGGCAGCGTGGCAGCGTGGCACCAATTGATAGCACCAGGCAGCATGTCGCATGTCGCATGTCAGCACGGCCAACCCAAGGCCAACCCAGAAACCCCAATGACTCCCCAAGGCCTCATATCCATTCATAAAGTACTTTATGACATGTCCATGAAGCGACAGCCGACTCTCGCCCATGCCTTGTCCGGTCGCAAAAGCCTCCTTCCGTAATCACCGAAAACGCCGTCCATGTCCCCAGCCCCCATACCCGTTATAATTTCCCGCCCAAAAAACAACAACATCGAATCCTCCACCGCATCGCCCTACACGAGCTGCCACCCAGCCGAAACAGCCGCCAAAGGTCTCCGTTCCATCTGAAACCGGCCAAAAAAAAAAAAAAAAAAAAAAAAACCAAAAGCCGAGAATACAGAATCAAGAGCCGGGATCAAAGGATGGCCTTGGCAGATCCAGCACCGCCTCTCCTGCTGACCAAGAGACTCAGCGCCTTCCTCCACGCCAACCAAATTCCCCAGTTGCCGACTCTCCTCCTCACCACATATCACGGCAAGCTTGTCGCCCACGCGAGTCCTAACCCCGTCGCCATCCTACGCACTCAAGCCACCGTCGCCGCCTCCCTAGTCGCCATACACGCCTCCTCATCCCTCGACGTCCCCTTCGCCCTCCCTGGCTCCGGGCCTCCAGATCCAATCTCGAGCTCCCCCGACCCCGACCCCGTCCCCGTCCCCGACTCCGACTCCGACTCCTCCAATGAAGACGACACCACGGACGACACCACGGACGACAAGAACGACAATCCGGCCCCCAACGAGGACAGTGCCCCCAAAAAGGCCGCTGCAAAAAAAAGAATTGGCCCGTTAATCCGGCCCGCCACTGTCACCGCGCAACTGAGTGGCGGAACCATCATCGTCCGCCGTCTACAATGCGGCCTCCTCTTGGTTTGCATCGGGCCCTCATCGGAAGATGTCAAACCAGAGTCATCAAACCAACAACAAGAAGAGACGGATGCGAACGCCGAGGGCGGCGGCGAGAATGCGGAGAGCAGCGTGGAAAGCGCCGGGAGGAACGTCCAGGATGCCGAGAATGATGCCGAGAACGCCGAGAATGACGCCAAGAGCGCCGAGAATAACGTCGAGGACGCCGAGAACAAGGCTGAGAACGTCGACGACGTCGGGGATAATCTGAAGAACGCCGAGGATCATGTGGAGAACGCCAAGGATAACGTCAAGGACGCGGAGAATAGTGAGAGCAACGCCGAGAATATCGTCGAGGACGTCGACAACAATGCTGAGAACGCTGGCCAGGCCGATAATGCCGACACCGTTGACCTCGCTGACAATACCGGCCAGGCCGACCTGCCGACAGACAGCCCAGGCAGTCCAGGCGGGCCAAGCAGTCCGGGCAATCCAGGCAGTCCAGGCAGTCCGGGCAATCCAGGCAGTCCAGGCAGTCCAGGCAGTCCAGGCAGTCCAGGCAGTCCAGCCAGTCGCAGCGAAGCAGAAAGTCAAGACAGCGCAGAAAGCCGCCATACAACGCCGACTGTGGAAACCGTGCCTGCGCCCTCCATCGCCGCCATGAGGACACGTGCCGGTGATTTGGCCGAGTGGCTCGACGACAAGCTCGCGATGTTGCAGGTCCCAGAAGAGTTTCTCGGAATAGACGACTAGGAGCTTCTCAAAAAAAAAAAAAAGTTTTATAATATTATCTCGATTGGGGAGACGATGTGTTTTACTCCTTGCCCATGAGGGCCTTGCACGAAAGGGGTTTGATATTTGCAACAACAAAGCGTCTTGAACGACTTTTTACTTTTTTCCTGCCATCTTGTCTCCGGTGCGGCATGTCTAGCCACTCTGCGTGTCTCAACAGTTGGATTCACTTTATTCTAGATACCAGAACCAGAACCAGAACCGATACCACTACCACCACTAAAACATGGCTTCTTTACACCCCCCCTCCCAGTCTTTTAGTCACATGGCTGCAATGGCTACCGTGATCAAGGCACGCAGCATGAACCGAGTTGGCCCGGATGTTTGGCTTTTTCTCCGTAAGATAGGCCACGCTGGTTACGCAGCACTCTGGTCTCTGCATAGCCAGCAGTAACAGGGTGCTCAGACTTTCTTTTTCTTTCCCGAAACAACCATAGTTACAGTGCCCATCCCATGCACGACGTAAACGAGGTGAAACAGACCACGCTGCTTACACAGCACTCTTGTCTCCGAATAGCCAACCGTAACAGGATGCCAAGAACTCCCCCCCCCCTGATAACCATAATACTACACCGCCCATGCGCGACCAAAACGAGATGGAAACAGAAAGACAGTAGAAATACATTTTCTCACAAGCTCGATGGAGGAGTATGACACTAATGAGGAGAGGAATCCTTCTCATCAACCCTGTTTTTGTAGCACCCGCATGACCCTCGCGTCGCAACATCCCTGTGAAAGAGAATAGAAAGAAAGAAAAAAAATAGAAGAAACAGACAAATAAACAGAAGAAAAAAGGGAAAAGAAAAAGAAGAAAACGCCAATGCTGATTCCCCGACGACGCAAACTCCCAGCGCTGTGAGAATAAATGTGACAACATAAAAGGGAAAAGAAGGGACAAAGAGAGAAGCTAAAGTGTGTTTATATGAGTGAGGAGGAGAGAAAGAAGGAATGAGAGAAGACAAAAACATGGGCTAATGAAACGCCTGATATATAAGTAAGTACTTGACATAGCTTACTTATATATTTTTCTAATAAAAAAGAAAAAGGAGCAAGGAAAAAGGGAAGGGAGGGAAAAGTAGGGGGGAAGGGAAAAAAACGAGATGAAAGGGAAAAAAAGAGAGAAAAGAGAGCAAAAAAATAAATAAATAAGGGGAATTTAAGTAAAGGGGAGAAAAGAAGAACAAAAGGAAAAAAAAAAAAAAAACTTATAAGCATTGCTGCTTTCTACTCAATACTCATGCGCATGATGCCGTCATTCGTATCAACCATGCCTTGGAATCCCACTCTTCCCTTGCCATTCTGTCGACCCGACGTGCCGGCAGAAAAGTTGCCCGGCGTGCCGCCGCTCACGCTGCCCGTCTCGCTCTGTGCGCTACTGCCTCCCCTTTCGCCTCCAGCGCTGCCGGAACGGGAACCGCATGGAGCCGAGTCGCGCTGCAGGGGACTCTGCGGGATGGGTGAGTTGTGCGCGCTCATGCCGGGGCTTACGGCTCGTCGCTTGAAGCTGCACGGGTCAAAGTCGTCGTCTCGGCGTCTTTTGTTGTTGAAACGCCAGGTCATTTCGGCGGCACTTAGTCCCTGTGCATTGGTGCCTTGAGAAAACTACACGCACATACACATACGCAAAAAGAAAGAAAGAAGAAAAAAAACGCCGCAAGTCAGCTTTCCCCTCCATTGGGTCGATAGTCGCTCAATGTTTTCCGTGCAAGACTTACAGAACTCCTGGATGGACCCCCTGGTAGAGGAGAATCCATAACCGCATCCTCGCTCACGCCAGAAGAGGATCCTAGGGGAAGCAACGCTGGAGGCGGTGTCGTCGTCCGCGCACCACCGGTGGTGCTACTTGATTCGGAAAAAGTGTCCAAGAAGGCCTTGGGGTTCTTGATAGCATGCTGCTTGGAGTTGCTCGACGTTCCTGCAGACAAGTCGCTCATCATGGCCATGTCATACTCTTGAATGTCATCGATGCCCTCAGTTGTCGTCAGATTTGGAGAGGATAACGCGCTTGCAGCTGTCCCGGACTGAGCTGAATGCGCTGCTGCACGCGACCCGACAGCCACGTCGCTTTCGCGCACCTGCTTCACCACTTCGGCTTCTCGCCTAGTCTCTGCTTCGGCTGGGGCTACCTCTTCAAAGAGCGCCGCACGAATTCGAGCAAACGTCTTTGTTTTGGGCTAATGAATAAAAGTATTAGGATATCAATCTTGACCAGTTGATAATATGTGAGGTAAAGGGAACGAGAGAGAGAGAGAG
>SRPU01000679.1:0-15101 GCA_018360185.1 Claviceps lovelessii | reverse complement strand
TCTTTTTTTTTTTTTTTTTTTTTTTTTTTTTTTTTCATGCCCTTTAATCCTGAATGAAACAAGACGGAGATGGACACGATGAGCATAAGCGAGGACAGCCAACATGCAGAAAGAAAGAGAGAAAAAAAAAAGAGACAAACCCGAAAAAAAAAAAAAAAAGACAAAAACTCAAGATGGCGAAAAGGCAGCATCCCTGTCTACATTCCCTGCCCTCGCGTCTCCCGTATACCGTACTCTAAACTTCTAAACTAACAACCACCCTTCTCTCCCCCTTCCCCCCCCAAACCCCCCGCAGGTCGTCGAAAGTGTCCTGGCCATCAATCCAGGCTCGTTATCGCGGCGCAAAGGCGCAGGCACATATGCGCGGATGACGCTGCATGCACCCCCCGCAGACCCCACGGGCGACATGATGAGCCATAAAATATTCGATCGCGCGCGGGTGGAAATCGTGCGGATATAGATGAAAGGGGGTATCACGAGATGATTGTCATTGGAAAGGCAAAGAAGAAAGAAGATTTTTTTTTTTTTTAAAAAAAAAGGAACAGGAAGCGTGCTATCGAGTTTTTTGTTTCTTTGCGCAAGTGTCAAGATATGACAGAAAAAATAGTTCCCTTCTTTCAAACATACTCTATAGAAGGTGTAAAAGCTTGAGATTTAAAGGCTTGATTTAAAGGAGTAGAGATATTTAAATCAAAAAAAAAAAAAAAAAAAAAAAAAAAAAAAAAAAAAACATTTACCTGTTTCAGGTATCAATGAACTACAAACGATTAAAGGAAATATGAACACTACAAGAAATATAAATGAAACGTCTTGAATTTAAATTTATTATGATGGGCGTGGCATGTATGCAAAGTGCAAAGTGCGAAAAGCAGATATGTGCGTATCGTGTTCTACAGTAGGTTACACAGAAATGGACTTGCTCGAATTGGCGGGCAGGATACTACGCGATAGTATGGTGAGGTTATCGGTCGTCTACTCTGCGCCGTTTATCTTCGTGGACACCCCTGGAGCGGGATGTGCTCCTCTTGCGGCGTCGGTCGTCGTTGTATGCCCTCGGTGGTGATCGTGACCGTGATTTGAATCGTGGTCTTGGTCTAGGTCTTGAGTGTGACCGTGACCGTGATCGTGACCGTGATCGTGCCCGTGAGCGTGCCCGTGTCCGTGTCCGTGTCCGTGATCTAGATCGAGATGCATCGCTATCCCTCAGTCTGTCCTCGTCACTCCGGCCCCTTCCGGCATCGCGTCCGTCTCTGCCGCGCTCGACATGTCGCGTCTTCTTCTCCCTGTCTCCCAGAGGGATGGCGTTGGCGCCCTTGGCATCCCGCTCGTCGGGCTTGAATCGATCATCATCGGCACGGAACCGATCATCCCCGCCGCCATATCTCCCGCCGCCCCTCGTCCCGTCGTTCAAGTCCCCCCAGCGCCCTGTATCCTCGGACCTCATGTCCCTGTACTTGGTCGCGCCCTTCTTGCCCAGCTTCGTCATGTCCCTCCGCTGCAGATACGCCGGCAGCGCCTCCCGGTTGCGCACATCGTCCGCGATTCTGGTCCCCATAATGTCACGCTGCAGGAGACCCGCCGCCGCCGCCTCCTCTTGGAAAAACGCTCCCTTGTGGTGATACTTTTGCATAAACGACATCTTGCCCTTGCTGTCCTTTTCCTGCTGCTGCTTCGCGAGGAAGGCCTCGTCTTCGGCCTTGCGCTCCTCCTCTGTCAGGTTTCTACGGCGCTCTACCTCGGCGAGCTCGCGCTCCTTCTCCTCAATGGCCTCGCGCGCCCTCTTCAGGCGCTTCAGCTCGCGCACCCGCCAGGCTGCCTCCTCGGCGGCCGGGTCCAGCCCGTCCGTCGTGTCGACCTCTGAGTCGGGATTCTCGTCGTCGTCCCAGTGCTTCTTTCCCGCGGCTCGGGCGGCGAGGTCTTTGCGTATCTGCTCTTCCACGAGCGCATCCGCGGCCTTCTTCTTGGCCGCCTCTTGTGCTTCCCGAGCCGCCTCTGCTTGCTTGTCCTTATCGAGGACGTCTTTCCCCCGCTGGGACTTGGGCACGAATTTCGGCCGCAGCATTAACCTCCTTGGTGCTTCCTCTTCCTCTTCGTCCTCCTCCTCCTCCTCGCTGCTCCCTTCTTCGGACGATGATTCGTCCTCGCCTCCGCCTTCTTCTCCTTCTTCTTCTCCTTCTGATTCCGTCACGAAGCCCTCCGCGGCGGCGAGTCGTTCTGCCCTCGACGCCGCCGCTATCCTTTGTTGTTCTGCCTGTGCGGCCTCTTGTCGTTTGGAGGCCCCGAGGTCAACCTTGCCGAGGTTACTCATGATTTTGCCCGCACTGATGGCCCTGGGTGGCGGTGGGATTATTGCCGCCGCCGCCGCTGACGCTGACGCTGAGGGCGAGTCGGCATCGCTGCCTTCGGAGTCGGACGAGGATGATTCGTGTCCGCTGGGTTTGCCGGCGCGATGGCGCTGGGGCCGCGCCGGATTGGCGGTCATGCGCTTGGGGGGCATTTTTGCTGGTGTCGAGGCCCGTTTGGCGTGTCTGACTGATGGAGAGTGTTGTCTTTTATGTGTTTGTTTCGTTTTATTCATCCATTATTTTGGGAGGACGTTCCGGTCAAGCGAAAAATGACGTGGAAAGCTTTCCCGTGGTTGGTGATGTGGATGGCGGGAAAATTATGTGGGTCTGGAACGAGGTAGCTTTATTAGCTTCCTGGTACCCAAGGTACTTATCTGCTAGGTAGATGCGCAGATTACCCTGCAGTTGAAGTACATTGGATTTTAAACCTGTGAATCTCGGTTTTGTTGGATACAGCGTGAGGTTCAACCTCAGCCCGGGTACATGTAATCAATCTCTATTTCTCTGAGTGAATCCTGCTGAATTACTTCGTGCAAAGAAGCTGCCGCTCACAGGCATCCGCGCGTCCCCCATCAACTCAACCTCAAAAGTCACCAGAACAGCCCCAATTGGCCCCTCCATGGCGGCAGCAGGTGCGGCGCGGCGCTCCTTCCGCTGCGAAGATCCACCAGCTGTCACCTCAGTCGCAAACCATTGTCGAAAATAATCATCCTACTTTTCGGTCACTTTCCCCAACAGGCGCAACCCTAGGCACAGCCCTAAACCAGCCAAATCACCGCAAACGAACAAGACTCGTTTGCCAACACTCCACGGGATAAGATGTCAGGAAGCGCCCCACGAACAGCGCTTGTCACGGGTGCCACCGGCCTGCTTGGTCGGGAGGTCACAAACGCCTTTCGTCGAAGCCCTGGCTGGACTGTCAAGGGCGCGGGGTACTCACGCGCCGACGGCGTCGACGTGCTGAGACTGAACCTCGAGAATGAGGATACTGCAGAACTTGAGAAGCTTCTGGATGAAACCAAGTTTGTGCTCTCTCACATGACTAAGATCAGAATAAAAAAAAAATCGAATGTGGTGTTGGCTGCATCGATGAGCTATCCCGAAGCCAATGCTCTGCTATCCAAGGCGAAGCTCGCCCTCCTCAGTCTCAATGCCCTCACACCCAGCCATTCGTCTTCGCCGCAGCTTCTCGCTCTCGCTCGCGAGACGTACGAGCAGGGCGCGCTCTTCGCCATCCGAGCCCGCAATCCTGACGGCTTCACGCGCTACGTGCAGCAGCTACAGCCATTCTACGAACTACCTTCATCGATCCTGCTACCAAACGTGCAAGAGCGAAACAAAGTGACCGGCTTGAGCCTCCTCCTCCTGCTCACACAGGGACGTTACGCCGAGTTTCACACAGAACTGGAGGGCTTAGCCAACAGAGAGGGGGGTGGAAGTGCCGGCGATGTCGAGGGCGATCGATACCTTGGGTATCCTATTCGACTGGAGAGGTGGCTGATGGAAGGAAGCTATGACCGTGTATGGAAAGCCATGAAGAGTAGCGAGGTGCCGTGCGATGAGTACGGTGTATTTTCTGAGGTGAGAAGAAAACAAAAAAAAAAGGGCTTTTGGAATCCAAGTTGGAACCTCGACTCGCTGACCTTTGTTCTTTTGATGATAGATTCTCAAGAACCAGATCCGCTCTGAAATCGCAAGCAGTAGCGAGCGCGCATATCCTAGCTTGCCCATTAGCTCCACCAAGAGTCTTCTCTTTCTCGACTCCGAGGGCGACGTCATCCAGTTCGCCAAGCACAGAGGCTGGGGAGTTCAGGATGGCCACATATACTTCCCCAACACCGCTGATGCAGGCGAAGATCACAACCAAAGCAAGGACATCAGTCAACTCATCATAGAAAACACGTTGGGGTATGCTCGTGAATTGGAGACCATAGTTTAATCAGCATACGTGCGGACAATCGCTCCGACTCTTGAAATCACACTCGATTGGTACAATCAGATGACAGGACTACAAAATGAGCAGAGAATACTTCAACACGTTATCAACCGTTAAGGAGTTATGCGGTAATTCTTTTTTTTTTCGTGTGTCAAAATCTCTAGATCACTTCTCTACCACTACCTGTACGACTAGTTACCAATGGCCAGTGCCAATGGCACTGCTAGCTAGCAGTCCTGCGATCAACCAAAAGTTTGTTTTTCTTCCCAATATGTGCTTTTCATTGTGAAGATTGCCTCACAAAGTATTAAGTCAATTAAGCAAAAAGTTTTAAGCCACTGCCATGCTTGCCAACTTCACACACTTCGCATACTCGGCACACAGTTCCCTTGTATTTGGGGTGGTACTTGGAGCCGTCAAAAGCACACTCTTCGTAAGAGCTGCCACTGTAGATGGGTGTGTGGCTAGCAGCACAAACATCAAATTCGGCGAATTGATCGAATTCGATGTCTATTGAATCATTCGGATTTCGTTCACATTGGGCCTTGGTTTTCTTGGCCTACGGAAAGGGAGGTGTTAGTTTAGTTAAACCAAGTGACAACTGTTATGCGAACACCAAGGACAAAAAAAAACTTACGTTATCCACAATTTTTGTAGAGCCCCCATTGGCAATGATTCGGTTCGCAAAGCTCAACGCTGAGTTGTAATTTTTGTTCTTCATAGCTAGCTGCATCGCACTTAAAAGTGCCAACTGACGATGAGGGACTTCAATCTTCGGGATCGTGAAATATGCCGAGAGTTCCAAGCTCCTCTTCAGTTTGGCAGGATCTTGAGCCACGACATCGGGAGTTCCGAGCTTTCGCCTGGCAAGTTCGATATCCATCGCTACAGTGTACTCGCTGGCCGACGTGATCAACTTTTTCGCCTCGGCCGCCTCTGTTTCACTCGAAACGGCATTGACCAGGATTGCATGCAGAATGCCCTTGAAAATCCTGATTCCGTCCTCGAGTTTATTGGCCTTCATTGAATCATACCCCTTTTGTAGATCGTTTGTGGCCAGGTGCTCCAGATCGCGGGGAACAATGGGGAGAACTTGACGAGAATCCGTTTCGTCGATGGTCCGACGAACATAATTGACCAGTGCTGGAAGACCAGGAGAAGCAGGCAAGAAACTTCTAGAAGACCGATACACCTCCATAAATCGAGGCTTAAGTGGAGTAAAGTTGACGACACCAACTTGCCTGTTGAGCAGCTGCATGGCAGACTCGAAAGACCCTCCTGCAACATGGTCCACTGCTAGAGGCGAGTTGCGAGCCCATCGATCCGCCTCACTGCTGCCAGCACCACCAGCTTCTGCGCTGTCCACGTTCACAAAGTCGCCGTCTATTTCTGGTACATCATCGTCGCCCAGATCCCAACCAGCAGCATCTTCATCCTCGTCTTCGACCAAGCCACCATGTCGTTCCACATTGTTCTTTCCATCCACACCTTCGTCAAGCGCCATGGCCGTGGCTGATTCATCCTCGAGGGACAAGCCCTCGACTTGACCAAGAAGGGCTTGTTCAAAGAAAGACTGAGAGCTTGCCTTGCTAGGCCAATTGGCTTTAAAAGTTGGGACAACTGGTTTAGGAATGTTTAACGGATCGCCCAATGGAGGCATAGTAAGCTGGTCCTCAGTTGTACCAGTAGCTTCCAAAATGGCTTGGCATTCGTCGTCGAGACCATGCGACTTGGCAGTCATGTAAGCAAGAGGATCTAGAAGAAGCATTAGTTGGGAGCGATCTCTTTCGTAGAATTGGCCTATACGCACAGAGATCAATCTCTTTGAACATTTGGATACGATCCTCAATCTCCCCCAAATACAGAGCGTTGTGGAATCGGGAACTAAAGTCTCCTCGGTGCTCGGCAATCTTGGCCATCCGTGCTAGCTTGGAATGATCACCTGTAGCCAGGTACAAAAACGATAGTTTGTCGAATTGCTTAAGCTTTTGATAGCACATCTCGACAATCTGATGATTGCCATGCGCTAAGGCCTCAGAGCTAAGCCGGCCCCAGAAAACCGGTTTATCCAATTGCTTCGCCATATCTACTGCGACATCGAGGTTACCGCATTCGATCGCCAAATCAAACCTAGTTGTTGGATCTTGAACAAATTGTAGTGCAATCTCGGGATATCCTTTCTTCTGAAGATATGAAATGATCGACTGCCCCACAAGACTGGATGTACGAATAATATGCAGCATTTCCTCGTAGTTGCGCTTGACCAAGGCAAGCTTGAAGCGGTATTCTGTGGGGTCAATCTGTAGAATACGTGGTTTAGCCGCGCGGTCTAAACAGTACACATTGCGGCCTTTAACTCGGACCAGGTAGACAGTTTGGTCCAACGTTCGCACGATGCCATTATCGCCATTCAGCAAGGTATATTTGACGTGGTTCAAAGTCGAATACAGAAGTACTCCGGCATCATCCCAAGTGGCGCTCTTGATTCGGATAGTCTCATGCAGCGTGCTGACTTGCTCGAGTGTCTTGGTAATGATTGTGACATTGTGCTTGCTGAGAAGTGCGGCATAGAGGCCATCAGCAGACCATACAACATACTTGACTCCGCTGACGGCCAATTCGGCAGTGCTTTTCTTCTGCTGTATGTCGTACAGATGCACCGCAGTCGGTGTAATGATGAGCAGATTGCCAGTGCCTCCAAAATAAATGTCACTCGTCCCGACTGGTGGTTTGAAAGATCGAGTAACGTTGTTAGAGAGATCTTTGATGTCGATCGTCTGACTGGAAACATTCAACACAGCGAATCGGTTCCTCGCGACGAATATAGCAGAGTTTCCAGACCCTCGCTTGGACTCGCTTGGTTCAATAGCGCCTGAGCCGTCTTTGGGAAGATTGACTAGTTCATAGGATCCTCCATCACTGGGAGTGGTGACAAGAACCGATCTCTCGGCAGGGTTATACGACAAGGTGCGGGGAGTCACCCACGGACTGCCCAGTTTCTTGAGGGATAAGAGAGTTGGGCTTTCAATATTTTTCTGGAAATCGTATGATTTAATTTGCTTCTCCTTTGTTATGTGGAAGAGAAGATTCTGATGCGTTGCAGAAGCTGGTCGTTCACGTTCCAGCTTGAACACCATGACGCCATTGTCATGGCCTGCAGCGAAGAGGTTGATTTCAGGATGCGCGGCTATAACCCAGAAGCGATCATTCTCTCGCTTAAAGGACTGAACAGCGGTGCGTTTATTAAGGTCCCAAACTCGTATCGTTTTGTCCTCGCCGGCTGACAAAATCAGGTCTTGATGAGGGTGAAAAAGACAGCCCGATGCATTGTGGAAATGACCTCTGCAGGTGTCAACTTCCCAAGCTTTGGTCTCGCTCATGCGCCAGAGCTTGACAAGTCTATCGTCACCGGCAGACACGATGAGTGGCATAGTGGGGTGGAAAGCCACCCAGTTGACGCCCCGATCGTGGCCTTCTAGGACAAATTTGACGACAGCATCGGTGTTGCCGAACATGTCCGCTTGATTTTGGTTGGCGCGGGACATCTGATCTTCGAAGCTCATCGAGGTGGGAGCAGAATGTTTCTTTCGGAGGCCGGAAATGTCCCAGACGCGAACGGACTGATCGAGCGACGCAGAAACGACGAGGTCTTCCTTGGGATGAAATTGAGCACACATAGCGTAGTGGTTATGGCCCGTCATCGTGCAGACTATCGTTACATCATCAGTAATATTCACCAATGGTGAGGAGTTGTAATATACGTTACATACTCAGGGATCGGTTTTGCCAGTTCCAGATGCGTATAGTTTGATCGTCCGACGAGGATAAAATCCATGGCAATTCATGGTGGAAGAATACGGTGCGAACATAATCAAGGTGACCGCTTAAAGTAAAGAGACAACGGCGAGTTTGGTATGACCAAACTTTGATCTTATAGTCATCACCACCCGACACAAAAAGAGGCTGAGTTTTGTGAAAGTCGACGCCACGAACGGGTCCGTCGTGTTCTTCGAAGCGATCGATTAGGGTGCCCATTCTGTAATCCCATAACTGGATTGTGGACGAATGAAGAGCCACGAGGATCCATGGTCTGTCATAGCCCATTAGCTTTCGAATATTCTCGTGCGAGTGGCAGTGTTATCTACCTTTTGGGGTGAAAGGCAATGCCTTTCGCCCTGGATGACTTCGATTCAAACTGTTTCTCTGTCAGAACAGGAATTGAGTGACAGCAGGGGATGACATGACATGTACCTTAGTTAACATGCCTGGGGAGGACTGCATCGTGGTGAGAGGGAAGCAAGAAGCCGCAGCTTCGTGCGCTGGCGGAGCAGAGGCGCAATTTGACGAGAAGAATGAAAACCACAGCAATTGCTTGAAACGACAATCTGATTACTCCTTTCGCCTGCAGGATATACTATGCGTGGGCTGGTAGAACAGCATGGAGAGAGTTGAACGAACGCCCCGAAGGTAGAGGTGGGCCTACAAGCAATTGAGCATCGTGTCCATGTTCGAATGTGGGCAGCATGACAGCCTGCGAGTCGGACTATTATTGCTCCGTCACTCCATCCACTCTCAACACACCGCCCTGACCCCTTCTCTCCCAGCTCCTGATTCTGCCATAGCATTGCACTTGCAGTGTCATGACGCTAATCTCTATTTGGACAGCCTTTCGAACTAAACGATGCGACTGTGTTCACTAATGAGCTCCGTGCCGACAGACTAAGAAGGGTATCCGTCATTCAGACGGCATTGGTTCTTGTTTGAAACATTTCAACGCTTCGCAGTTCCATGCTTGAGGAATCGCAAGCTGATTCTAACTACCTACATACTTGACGCTTGTCATCTTGATATCTAAGTATCAGTCGAAATTTCTCTTCCACGAAAGGACACCCTTTATCTTTGTGGGTGACTCGTAAGAGGCTCTTGGTATCGATTACCTACGTACATACATGCCTAGTACATACCACCGATGTATCAGCAATAATGCATTTGAGTCTTGAGCAATGGCCGTTGCTCGTCGGACTGGGTTTCGCTGCGCGAATAGTGGCTGCCGTTCCTGCCGTTAGAATTGGCATGACGGCTGCATTCGAGGCCGGGCCGTACTTATTAGAGCTCATGTATGTACACCGTTTTCTTCACGATCATGTGAATCGCTAGCTAAACGATCAAAGCGAGACAGCCGCAGGAGAAAATTCATCATCTTATTTCCCAATATTAGACCGTGTTGCGAGTGGTCATTTCAGTAAAGCCACGACAGATTCCGAACTATACGACCAGTTTCTCGAAGTCCTCCGCTCCGATGGGCACATGCCAGATCCCGATGCTTTATCTACCTTCAATCTTGCACTTTCTCTGCGCTCAGCAGCACCTAGAATCGAAGCACATTATCAATACTATGAGACTGCTATAGAGCCGTTTGTGGAGCATCGCGATTGCGAAGTCTGGGTTCTGTTCAACCGGAAACAATACTGCACACCGGATCTCGACATAAGCGTCAGAGACGATTTGTTCTCATCGTAAGTGGTATCCTGCTTCTGGATTGCCCTGCTGCTAACAACGGCTCCAGCGACGTCAAGACACTACCATTTGACCGTACGCTCGGTTTGGGAAAAGCGGCGATTCTTTTTGCAGACCCTACATCACCAAAGTTCGCAAATTATCACCAAAAGCTATCGAAATCGGCGCGTATGTTGGATCTGAACTATAGAATTCGCTATCGTCGTGGACATACAAGCGTCTCTCGACCTTTGCAAATCAGTGGTTATGGCGTTCAACTTGCTTTGAAGAAAACAGATTATATTGTCATTGATGATCGTCACACTGCCCAAGAAGTTGATCGGAAACCGTCGAGATCACAGACAGTGCTCGAGGGCGAGGATGAGAATCCCATTGATTTGAAGACTTTGTCTAAGACGGACCTGCGTTCCGTGGGTATGAGAGCGGCTACGTTCATACAACAGAGTGAAAATCCTTTCGATGTGCTAGTTAAGCTCTCACAAGACTTTCCAAAACATGCTCAGTTCATATCCTCGCAGAATCTTTCAAGCCTTTTTGTTGAAGAACATAAACGAATCAATGCACAATTGGTGCGCGACGGTGTGAACCATCTCTGGATGAATGGCGCTCAGCTCATCGACCGGCAAATTGACCCATTCACACTTGTCGATATTCTTAGACGAGAGCGCACATTGATCAACGGAATTCGGGAACTTGGTGTTAATGGGGCTGATGCAATTGCTTTGCTCGGTCATCAAGCTGTGTCGTCCGCAAAGAATGAAGAGGAACAACCGAGATACGACTGGACAGATCGATCAGAAAATGGAAACGCCATAATATGGTTTAATGACTTGGAGAAAGATGATATTTACGAGTCGTATCCTAAGACTCTGACCTCGTTACTTCAAAGAACTTATCCCGGTCAAATCCCACCTATCAGGCTGAACGTCTTTAATATGGTTTTTACCGCAGACCTGTCAAATACGGAAGACCTTGATTTCATCGGTCGTGTTATTTCGCTAATGTATCAAGGAATTCCGATCAGGTTTGGATTTGTGCCATTGCAAACCACGAGCAATGCGGAAAGGCAGGCTGAGGCTGCGTATTCTCTCGTGAAAAACTATGGTATTAGCACGTTATTTTCATACATCGAGCAACTAAATCAGAAGAGTGGAGTGTTCGATGAATCGCTTCTGCTGTCTGTCACTAACGGTCGTCCGGTACTGCCCAATGGCCAATCCATGTCGTCCAATGCGGAAACGAGAGCTGCAGATGTGGATGAACAACTTCAGTCCAACAGCAAGTGGATTCGAAGACTCCAGGCTGATACCGCTGTTCGTCCAATTTTTTTAGATGGCGTCCTGGTTCCTCGCGATCAAAACTGGATGCAAAGCCTGAGCGCAATCATAGGAGACGATCTTCAGACCGTACAAAGAGGAGTATATCAAGGCACTCTTGACGAGAACAACTCAATAAACGAAATTTGGCTTAGCAGAGCAAGATCACGACGGAACGAGTACATCTCACCGGGTGATAGCAAGTCTCTGCGGATTCTCAATGTTGGAAAGATTTATGCGGATAATGAGGCATTCTTTGAGTTATTACCGATTCTGAACGCCGAGGAAGACGTGTCAAGAGAGGATTGGGCTACAGTTACCGTGCTTGCGAATATTTCTTCAACTGCTGGTCTTAAGCTTGTATTATCAGCGCTGGCCTTCAAGAGGGAAAACCCGGCAGTTCGTGTGGATCTTATTCACACAGGTAGCGACTTTTCAGAATCATCTCAGGTAATCGCAGCTCTGAAGAGCAAGGAGAATGAGTTACCAGAATTGCGCTCGATCGATGACTTACAGTCCATCGTCCAAGAGGCCCCAAACTTTGATGCGGCCAACCTCTACGCCGAAGGCCTCACGACGGTTCTCAGCGCTGCGAAGCTAACGCCAGGCTCACAAGGCGTGATTCTGAATGGAAGAGTAATAGGCCCGATAGCACCTGGCTTTTCTTTTTCATCCGAGGACTTCCAAGACTTGTTAGACTTGGAACGCGCACAACGTATCCATCCTGTCTTTGCCGCAGTCCAAAACCTGGGTCTGACTGATGCAATCTCTGGTCCCATGGCAGCGGCCAAGCTTAGCTCCCTTGTTGCCTTGTCAACTATCTCTGACATGCCAGAGGGAATATTTGAATCAGCCCCTTCGACTCGATCTACGATATATGATACTTGGAGTACGAAATATACAGCCATAGAGACGGGAGATCCAAAGGCAGCAAGCATACATATTGTAGGACTCTTGGATCCAGCTAGCGAAACCGCCCAGAGATGGGCTCCGATTCTAGGAACATTGTCCAAGTTACACGGAGTGTACATCAAGATGATTTTGAACCCCAAGGAAAAGCTTGAAGAACTTCCTGTCAAGCGGTTTTTCCGATATGTTTTTGAGCCAAAGCCTATATTCGAAGAAGACGGAAGCCTCAAACTCCTACAAGCAACTTTCACAGGACTTCCGTCCAATGTTCTCATGACAGCAGGCCTCGATGTCCCACCAGCTTGGTTGGTAGCACCCAAATCATCCATGCATGACCTTGACAATATTAAGCTAGATGCGGCGGAATTTGATGTTGAGGCAACATACCAACTTCAGCACATACTGATCGAAGGCCATTCCCGAGAGGGTACCAACTCTCCTCCACGTGGCGCGCAACTTGTTCTTGCCACAGAGACACAACCCCTCATCACTGACACGATCATCATGGCCAACTTGGGATTCTTTCAATTCAAGGCAAACCCTGGTCTTTACCACATCGAGCTGAAGGAAGGGAGAAGCCGGGAAATATATAGAATCGAGAGCATCGGGGCTCATGGGTGGGAGCCAGTACCAGGCGATGAAGGTGCAGAGTTGGTTTTGATGGACTTTCAGGGCACAACCGTCTATCCACGACTCAAGCGCCGGGTTGGAATGGAAGAGCACGACGTTCTGGGCGATCCTGGGCAGGATGCCGACAACACGAGTTTGTTCGCAAAAGGGTTCAAGTTGGCCGAGGGGTTTCTCAGCAATATCAAAGGCAAAGAAGCTCTTTCAAAGCCACAACATGCCGACATCAATATTTTCTCCGTTGCTAGTGGACATTTATATGAGCGAATGCTGAGCATCATGATCCTGTCAGTCATGCGCAACACAGAGCGCAGTGTCAAGTTCTGGTTTATAGAACAATTTCTCTCGCCATCTTTCAAGCAATTTATCCCACACCTGGCTGAGGCATATGGATTCAGCTACGAAATGGTCACGTACAAATGGCCCCATTGGCTAAGACAACAGAAGGAAAAGCAGAGGGAAATATGGGGCTATAAAATCCTCTTTCTGGATGTATTATTTCCCCTGTCGCTCGACAAAGTCATCTTTGTCGACGCTGACCAGATCGTCCGCACTGACATGATGGACTTGGTCAACCTGGATCTGCATGGAGCCCCATATGGATTCACCCCCATGTGTGACTCTCGCGTCGAGATGGAAGGCTTCCGCTTCTGGAAGCAAGGCTATTGGGCCAAGTACTTGCGCGGGAAGCCCTATCACATATCCGCTCTCTACGTCGTGGACTTGCGACGCTTCAGGGAACTCGCTGCCGGAGATCGTCTCCGACAACAGTACCATGCTCTTTCGGCCGACCCTGCGAGCCTGTCCAATCTGGACCAAGATCTGCCGAATCACATGCAGTTCCAAATCCCGATCCATAGCCTCCCCCAAGAATGGCTCTGGTGCGAAACGTGGTGTAGTGACGACAGTCTGAAAGAAGCTCGCACCATTGACCTCTGCAACAACCCCATGACCAAGGAACCTAAACTCGACAGGGCCAAACGACAAGTACCCGAATGGACGAGCTACGACGAAGAAATTGCCATTCTGGAAGCAAAACAAGGACTGGGTCGAGGAGAGGCACTACCCAAAAAGGTAGACGATGATGACAATGCAAGTCCAGTAGCAGCGAATCATGACAAGCCAGAGCAGGTGCACGAAAAGGACGAATTATAAAACTCATATAGTAGCAGCTTTTTCATTTTTCAATTTCCTGTTCGGCCAAGTTTCTTTTTCCTTTCACCGCCAGATTTTAACATAAATAGACGCTTTTGTTTTTGTTTTAGAGTGATTTTTCTGCCCTTCCGTTTCATGTACAATGAATGATTGGCAGTCAATGCAAGCAAAACGTGAAGCACATAAAAAGATTGATTATATATTTGTCAATCTTGACTACCAGATCAGATCGTATCAGATTCATGTATAAAGCAAGTGGGAGCCCATCCGGCATCTCATAAAAATGACATAACATAGATTCTTCGTACATTTTTGTTCTCCCATCCAGGAGTGCCTCAAGCTTGTTCATGGAGAAGTGTTGACGTGTATCATATATCATACATCATATCATCTTGTGACGCAAGCGGTCAAACCCGTCAAAAGCGCAGCAACCGAAAAAAAAAAAAGTCGTTAGGACAATTCCCGAATCAGATTTTCCGCAAAGCTGGCTAATCAATTCCTGTTGGCCAATATGGAATCACCTAGGACGCTGCATAGTCGTATAGCTTCTTGTTAAAGTAGTCTTTATTAATAAGTTTTACCTCATATACTATTACTGGTATGAAGCTGTATATGTCCTTATAAAGCAATTACTTAGCTAGTTTTTTTTTGGTACACTAGCTAGGCAACTGCTTTATAGGGGTTTGATATATGCTAACAATCAGTAATACTATATAAGGTAGAGCCCATTAATAGGGACTACCGATGTGCCAAGAGACACTATATAGCTGCAGACAGCGTCCTACGTAAATTCTATATATGGCCAACACGAAATGAACAATAAGCTTTTGCGGTTTAAATGAAGATCGACATGGACTGGACAACAATTAACCATGCTCCCGGCCTACGGTTGACTTGTTTCGCGCTCTTCCCTTATCGAAGTCATTCCGGAACCCGCAACCCCACCGGACAATAGCGGTTGGCTTGGTGGTGGCATTGCGTTACTTGATTTATGCGTCACGTTATATTGCTGTCCGTTGTGGCCTGCAGCGTGTCCAATCGGCGTTTTGTTGCCTTCTTCCGCTGCTGATGCGTCAGGCTGAGTGGTGTTGTTCTTGGCAGCTCTCGGATTCGGTGTCTCCATGGAAAGTTCCCTGTGTAGTGGAGACGAGTGGATGGGAGAAGCGGACTTCTTACTATGGCTGTCGCCATTGCCATTATTGCCCCCTCGTGAGGAGTGGCGAGGCGAGACGCGACCAGTCTACCACTATATATCAGCAACAAACTCAGAAGCCTACCATCACGCCAAGAAAAAAA
>SRPU01000678.1:0-15111 GCA_018360185.1 Claviceps lovelessii | reverse complement strand
TATAAAGATATAAATTTTAAAAGTATATATTATTAGTATATTATAAAAAATATATATAAATAGTATAAAAATACCTATTATTAGAAAATTTGATTATAGCGTTCTCGCAATATATCATTTACATATATAAATCATCATGCATTCAATATCCTTCCATTAATATATATAGGACTTATCTAATGCCTACTTAAACTAACTACCAAATCCAAGATATATAGCAAATTTTGTGTTTAGGAACGATATATATTAACTATATAAGTTGCCCACTCAATCTAAATACTATATCTAAGATCTAGAGCTAATTCATTTTTACCTAATGCTTTAAAGACACTATATACTAGATATATATCTAGGCTAGAAGAGGCATAGGTATTATACTTACTATCTATTTATACTTTTTTTCCCCTTTTTCCCCTTATTACCTTTACTATTATTTGCTCTAGTCTTTAAACTAAAGGCAGTTTTAAAAGCAATAGTGTTAGCTAGCTTAGTTTCTAGGAAATATATATTAGAGATATATGTCTGCATAAGTTATAATATAGGACATACATTTAGATTAAGTTTTAGGTGCCTTCTTTTTGCCCCCTACACATAACATATTAGTTATATATGCTATATATAGTAATATAATCCTATATACCTTTTTTAGTAGTCTTTAGGGTAGTGGGGGGTTTAGGCAATAAAGGCGCAGTGCTAGTGGATAAGTCTAAGCTTATATTATTATTATTATTGGAGGAGGAGAGTTTAATTTCTATACGCTATAAAATTAGTATAGAGCTTACATATATATATATAAGATAAGATATACCTTGCGCTTCTGTAATGTTCCTAGCAGAATAATAGGTTTTGTAATATTAAATTAATAGTATTAGTATATAAGTTATATAAGAATAATAGGAGACATACCTTATAACTAAACTAAATACCTTACTTCCTAGCAAAGGCCTTATTCTTATTCCTAAGAAAATAACAAATTAGTATATATATATAATATAGATATTAGGCATTACTTACGCTAATTTATTAAAGAATGCCGCTATAGATATAATAGGTAATATATTAGTAAGAACGCTACACTAGGATTAGTATATATAAATATAATGTAATATCTAGAGAGAATATACCTATAGGGATCCTTATAGAAAGAGGCATTATGCTAATAGCTATGTAAGACCTAGTAAAGAATAGCACTATAATAAATAAGCATATATATAGTATATATTAGAAATATAATATATACCATTAGCTTATTTTAACCTCTTCCTACAAAATCTAAGCCTGCTAGTTAGGATTTACTAAATTATATTAGCATATATAGGGCATATAGTAAAGAAGTGAAAGGTTCTTACCCTTAATGCCATGCTTAATTATAATATAGCAATGCATCTATATAGTATTAGCATATATAATATATAGGAAGGGCATAGGAATATTACCTAGCTAGAACTACCTTTAATAACTTTGCTGTAGAGCTAGCTATTACCAATGTTAATACAGCAACTAAAAACATTAGTATAAAGATAATATATAAATAGTAAATAGCACTCACACATTAGCGCCCTATTTAGTAAGATTTAAGCCCTTTACTAGAAATATTAGTAGAGATATATATTATTTTAATATATTATATATACTGCCTAAAAACTTGCAAAGCTTAGGTTTTACTATAAAACATTAGTAAAGAAAAAATATATATATAGCGTGTAAATAGCTTACCTTTAGTTAGGTTTTATATATAAAAACCCTAATCTCCTATATATAATTAGGCACTCTATATATAATATATATATAATATATACGCACTACAGACAACCCTATATTTACTATTAGTATATATATTATTAGAGTCCTTCATTGCTCTATTAATTTCTTAGCTAGAAGGTTAGCCTATATATATATGTTTAGTATATATAAATTAAATAGGAATAATAGGTTTATATCTTACTAAGGCCCTTAAATGCTTTTGCAAGAGGCATCTAGAAGAAGCGCATAGAATTAGTATATAGATAACATATATAAGGCATAAAATGTGTTATACTTCGTTGCATGCATGGATTTTGGTTTTTTTTTTTTAGTAACTATAGCTATAGTTAGTAAAGTGCTCCTAGCTGTAAAATATAATAATAATATATAATATAAAGTCGTTGCAGTATGTATAGGCAATTAGGCGTGGGGGGGATAAAGGAAGAAAAAAGAAAAGAAAGTAAGCTAAGCAGTAGAGATCTTGTATATGCTAGGCTAATGCACAGGCCCGCGCGCATGGACCAGATTTACAACCCACTTTTTTCTAAGGATTTCATACTATACGATTTACAAGTGCCACGCATATGCGAAACATATGCCATTCTGCCATTCCGCGGCCCACCTTGGACCTGAGCGATTCTCCGCTGGACCTGAGATTTACTGTGTGCCCAGCAGCCATGAGTCGCGCGGCGGGCGTGCTCTGCTGCGTGCGGCGGTGGTGAGATGCACTCGTGGGGCGCGGTGCTTGGGTGACGTGCATACTTGATTAAAAAAAAAAAAGGGCGCTAAGTATTCTTGATGCAGACGATGACGGTGTTAACAACAGCCATCGTGGCTACCTTTATCAAATTGCATTGAGAGAAATCCTCATGGTAGTCAAGTATCCTTTGAAGAATTTGACCTGATAAAACACCTCCACATATGTAAGTCAAAACTCTAGACAATAAGAGCATCCAGTATCTGTTCAAAGCCTGACTGAAAATCTGGATGGCTCACGCATGGCTAATGTAGCTAGCAAGTACCTGAGATGCTTGGATCCTGCTTTTTATCACCTACTAGGTACTAGGTAGGTACTTGCCTAGGTACCCAGGCCGTCTCAGCTTTCTCTTCTGTGCCACGTCAACCCCAACCTTCCCCAGCACGTGCTGTGACATTCTGTCACCACTCAACCACTCACACACATGACCTAGTACCTACCTACCTACCTACCTACTAGTAGGTACCTACTTAGAAAGTACTTGGGTACTTCCTATTTTGCAAGTATAAAACAACTGCTTCGCGCCTTCCGTTCATGCTTCTTGCCGGCATAACTGGACAATAGTGCTCAACATCCTTTGATACTACATCTATTCTTTCAATTAAAGCCCACCCCCCCCTCTTTCGAACCGTCATAATGTCTAGAGCTCCTCCCCCAGGTGGCTTTGGCAGGATACCCTTTACTGCTGGGATGCCAGGGAACAATTATCGCGCACCTCCCGGTCAAGGCAGACCGCCGCCACCAGGAGGTCCGTATGGTGGGAATCCGGGCACTACAAATTTTCGACAAGACGCTGGACCTCCGAGATACCAAGAGGGGCTGTCTTCCGCTCCAGACGCCGGCAAAAGAGTATCCCTGAGAGTCCAAAAGGTTGCCGAGGAAGGACTTCGAACGAGACTGGTTTTCCAAAACATGTGTGTTACTTAAAGTCCCCTCGGACCCAACACTCCCTTCTCAACTAACCAAATTTCGACTTGTAGCTGTGCGGTGTCGCAAAATGACTTCCCTCGAGAGCTTCAAAATCCGAAGCGCCCCGACGACGGTTCGGCCCCGTTCTACGTTTTGTTGCGATGCGAAAACCCAACAAGAGAGTTCGTGGTCATGGCTCAGTCGTTCCATCAATATAGCGCCGGCTGCATCAGCTTAACTGATCCGCAACGCACCTGGTGTCAGATCGGCTTCATGGACGCTTTCACCGGCGAGGTTTACGACCCGTTTGCCTCGGGAAACAACGTACACCTGGGGTCCATTGATGTGGAAATCGGTTTTGCCTTGCCCGAAAAGAAGACGACAGACATCCCGTACGACGAAGAAGACCTTGCCGCCGAATTTCAAAAGGTATACCGAGACCAAATTCTGGCACCCGGCCAAAGGATGATTATGGAACATCGCGGCATTCCTTTGTACATAACTGTCAAGACAGTAGAATTGTTCGACCTTTTGACATCTTCGGAGGACACTGTCAGGCAGACCAGTCGAGAGAGCCATGCCAGAGGTATTCTCATCGAGCAGACCCGCGTGGTCTTCCATCGTGATGGCAGCCGAGATGGCCACGGCAAGTTCAAGCTGAAGCCGTCTCTTACAAAGCCCAACTCTAACCCTATTTTCACCCCCGGCTTCAAATTTGAGGATATGGGTATTGGAGGTTTGTCCAAGGAGTTTTCCACCATTTTCCGTGGAGCTTTTGCTTCCCGAGTATTTCCTCCAGGTCTGGTAGCAAACATGGGCATTCAGCACGTCAAGGGTTTGTTGCTATACGGCCCTCCGGGCACAGGAAAGACGTTGATCGCGCGTCAGATTGGTAAAATGCTCAATGCTCGACCGCCCAAAATCATCAACGGTCCCGAGGTCTTGAACAAGTACGTTGGTCAGTCGGAAGAGAACATTCGAAATCTATTTGCCGACGCCGAAAAAGAGTACAAGGAGAAGGGCGATGAAAGCGGCCTTCACATCATCATCTTTGACGAGCTCGATGCAGTTTGCAAGCAAAGAGGATCGGGCGCCGGTGGCGGCACTGGTGTAGGCGATAGTGTGGTCAATCAACTCCTTTCCAAGCTCGATGGAGTTGACCAGCTCAACAACATCCTGCTGATCGGCATGACCAACCGAAAGGACATGATTGATGACGCGCTCATGCGGCCAGGTCGTCTCGAAATACATGTCGAAGTTTCGCTGCCAGATGAGCCAGGCCGGCTCGAGATATTCAAGATTCACACCGCCAAGATGAGAAAAGCCAATATTCTCGATCCCGATGTCAATTTGGAGGAGCTTGCGTCCTTGACCAAGAACTATTCAGGCGCCGAGATCAGTGGTGTGGTCAAGGCTGCTACCTCTTTCTGCTTTGAACGCTACACCGAAGTTGGCAGCATGGCAGCCCCTAAGCACGATCTTTCCGGCATGATGGTCAACCGCAAGGACTTCCTACAGGCATTGACCCAAGTCCGACCCCACTATGGTGTTCCTGAGGAAGAGATTGAGCGGGATATCGAATTAGGCATCATCTCGTACAGCAAGGACCTTGACTCGTCCATCGAGGACGTAACAAGTACAATCATCGCGGTCAGAGAATATGATTTGTGCCTCGCCTCCATACTCTTCCACGGGCCTCCAGGTGCAGGAAAGACGGCCTTGGCTGCTCATCTTGCGCTGCGATCGGACTTTCCGTTCGTCAAGATGATCACTCCAGGAGACCTTCGAAATTGCAGAGATGAATTCGCCAAGGCGGACTACGTACTCAAGGTCTTGGCCGATGCGTACAAATCGCCTGCATCCATCATCGTGCTTGACGAAGTCGAGCATTTAATCTCATGGAACCCAACCGGAAGTAGTTTCTCCAGAACCATACTCGGCGCATTAAGGATAATGACGACTTCCAAGCCTCCAAAAGTAAGTCCGCCCCCCGCTCTTCCCCCCTTCACGTTCTGTTCTCTGTCTCTCTCTCTCATTCCTTCGTCACATATGTATGATATGGACAACGTGAGGGTGGCATCGGTACTAACATTGATGACTACAGAACCACCGCCTTCTCGTCCTGGCCACTACGTCCAAGCTCCCCGTCATGCAGATGCTCGAATTTGACGATGCCTTTGATGAACAAGTCGTCGTTCCCGGGATTTGCAACGTGTTCGAGTTGGCCTCAATTCTGGAGGGGTCGGGGACATTCGACGCGGGTGAAATCGATCAGGTGACCAACGAGATTCAGCAGCGCCTCGGATCTGAAACTTTCCGTATTGGCATTAAGAGGATTGCCTACTTGATCTCTCGTGCCAAGACGGGTTCAGATTCCAATTTCCGAGCGCTGTTTTTGGACTTTTTGATAAAGGATTTGACGAAATCGCGAGGTGGTGGTAATATATACTGAGCATTCCCTGTTCGGTAGAACCGTGAAATTATCCTACCAATATGTTGGAGACATAAAATAAGAGCTTTAATACACATTGCACACCCTTATACTAGAGACACAACATGTAAATGACTCGTGTATCAAATACTAATATATTTTCTGCCCTTGGTTTAAGCTGAGGTACTGGCCTATCCATCCCATCCTATTCTATTATAGTATACTATTGTATATTACAGTATCTTGCAGTATCTTACAGTACAGCACAGCCGATTATAGTATATTATATCATATCACATCCTCCTTTCACATCCTACCCCATCCTATGTTACGGTCCCAGGAAAACCGACCTATAAAAGGGGGTCTCCCGCGCCAACGACCTGGGGAGAATGACAACTTCAACTATACATACACATATGCTTGACCACATAACTGGCTGGAAGTGCCATCCGTTCTATGACCGTTGGGACGCATCGCATCGCACAAGCGTCTGATGCCAACGAGTTCCGTGGCGTATTCAGCACGTAACACATTTCATTACATCACACACATCCCGTCACGCAAAACCAGCACACGTCTCTCTTTAAAAAAAAAAAACGGACCACAAAACCTCCCATTTCGTTTCATCTCATCTACCACGCCTAGCCATTTCTACCGGGTATATTCCACCGCCACGCCTGAATTAGAAGAAGAAGAAGAAGAAGAAGAAGAAGAAACCAGAAAAGAAGAAAAACGCCCTCCTCCTATCTCTGACTAGCTCCCCTAATCTTCGGCCTTGTTCCTCCCTTCCCCCTCCACCTCCACCTCCGCTCCTCGCCCACGCCCCATCCGACTGTATCCGAACAAAAGAGGGTATTGGGACCCCTAAGACAAAGTGGTATATAGCAAAAAAGGAAGAAAAGAAGATGGATTAAAGAAAAAAAGAAAAAGAAAACGGAAAAGGAAGAAAGAAAGAAAAGGGAAAGAGGGCGAGGGGGACCGGTGTAATGGCGAAAGAAAACAAAAATTTAAAAATCGCCTGCTTGAGTATGCGCAGGTGTTTTGGGGAAAACAAAGAACAAACACGACGACTTTTTCCGTTGAGAGTAGGGGTGTGTGCGTGTGTGTATATACAGACGTCTGTATGTCTGTGTGGGTTCGTGTGTGCGTCTACCATCCGGTGCACATAGTGCCACGCAAGCTGTTTTGTAAACGCCAAAGGAGGCGTGAGTTCCCTATTAGCCTGGTCGTTGGCATCGTGACAGAAACGCAGTTTCTCCTCGCGCTTGGTGTACAAAGAAAAGAAACGCCGAGCGGCAGTTACATGGATGGGTATATCAAGGAAAGAAGGCGAGGCTCGGTCGGGACACTGACGACAAGATAGGAAACAGACAGAAGAAAAAAAAAAAAAAGGAAAAGAAAGCCATGGAAAAGAGCAGTGTCCATGCGCATAGCAACACTGTCCTCGATTACTTAGGATTTTGCTTTTTAGGCTTCCCTTCATTCAAGATTTCGTGAGTGTTTTCGAATCTCATCATCGCTCAACGCTCCGATCCACAGGCACCGCTCCGTCACACCCTCAATGGGCAGAAAAGTGTACCGAGTGCTTGCTTCCAACAGGCGAAGAAGTGTCTTCACCACAGCCGCCCCCATCCGACATCGTTCAAAATTGACAAGAGGCGGCGTGGTGGGGGAGGTGAAAATATCAGACGGCCGTTGAGCATTGTAAAGGAGGTCATGAGTGTAGATTCCCACAAAGGGAATACAGCCACTGCTCGTGCCGACTTCCATTTCCTCTCGCATCCTGTGGAAGTTCCGGCTCGGCGTGACAAGGACTTCGAGTTCGTGCAGCGTCTTGAGATCTCCTTCGGGTACCAACTCCCATGTCTTGGTCAGTCGAGATACCTCGTTGCTCGATAGGGCAATCGTGAGCTGCGCGAGGGTTGCAAAATTGCGGTATCGTCGACAGTGGGCAGCAATGTGAATGAGCTTGATGATGCACCTCGCTCTCTCCTCTACGTGTCGTGTGAGGACTATTTCGGAGATGGCCCATTTGACCATGATGTTGAACCGGGCAATAACGACGTCTACTCCCTGCGCATCAATGTTTCGCAAGAAATCCACCCATGAACGATGATCGCTGCTGGCAGAATGCTTCCAGCTCATGTCAACAAGTTCCCTCCAGTCAATCTCCGTCAGAGCGTCTTTTTCAATCAGAGTGAATTGTTGAGCCAAAACGCACGAATCAAAAGCAAGGATGAATGGTAGATGAACCGAGTGCTTAGGACTCGTGGCCATTTTGGGCTGCGCCGCGTCCAAAAGTGCCTCCTCACCAGCGTGACCACCTCGAGGATCTTCCGCAGTCGTTCTTGGTGCCTCACTGCAGCCCAAGACTGGCGACAACTCTGGCGTTGGAGGCAACGGCTTTTGGAGCCACGCGTTTGCTTCGACACGATCTACGACTTCTTCTGGAGACATGGCCAATGCCTGAGCCAACGTCATTTGAGGAGAGAGGGGCCGAGAAACGTTCGTCATCGTCGTCTTTTCCGAAACAGAACGCGTGGGAAAGCCATAATCAGAAACGTGTTCAACAGGCGAGATATTGTCTTCTTTCACACCACCTTGGTCGTCGTGTTCAGATAGATCAGGCGATCCTTGGGACTCATCAGCGCCGTCGTCGTTCAAGATGGATCCATCTTCCATTACAGAGACCACAGAAACCACTTGTTCCCTGCGAGAACCTCTCTCTTCAATGGATGCCGTCTTGTAGATGATTTCATAGGAAGAGTGATTGTCTCCCGTTGACGTAATTTGATAATGGATCTGGCTCAGCTCATCGGCTGACTTTTCCTCATCTCCGCCCCGCAGAATCGGCGGTCTTGTAGTCCAAAGACGCGAGGTTCGCCTCGTTGCCTCGCAGTCAAGGTCTCGTTGTAAGAGCGGGATGGAACAGTATGAATCATGAGAGACTTGGGAAAGAAACGGGCTTGAAACTCTCGACGACAGACTTGCTTGAGGTTCTTGTTCTTCTATTGCCACATTCAAGGCGGGAGAGGGCTCGTCCGAGACTGCATGTGTTGGTGAGCTGTCCACATTGCCCAGCTTGAGCGACTTGTGTGAATCTGCACTATTGACCTGCTCTGAAATATGATAGGGTTCGTCTTTCATGTCGTCAACGTCCTCGTCATTGTTCTTCTCGACCTGAGCAACAACGTCTTCCTCCAGCCGTGGGCTCCGACCCATGATTGACAGTAGGTCGATCGGCTTTTTGGCTGGATATTTTCCTTCCAGCTTCAAAAGCGCTGACTCCACGCCGTCATCTTCATCGTCCGGAATCTGTGCTAGTTTCAGAGCCTCGGCCTCAAAAGACGGTCGCATGGCAGGCCTAACAGATTGCGCGCTGAGAAGAGACAGCTCCCGCTTCCTGGGCCGTTCTGCCAGTTGACCGAGGGAGAACGTATCGGCACGCCCCTGTGCACCGGATGCCGACGATCTGGCGCCAAATCCTCCGGCAGAGTCGGAACGAGCACTCAACATGTACGAGCTGCGAAGAGAGTCCGTGCATGTGAGAAAGGACCCAACAGATTGTGATCGCCGCAGTCCAGATCGACCCAAGTCGGCGATATTTTCGACCGCTTTGAGGTCTCCTCCCGGCCGCCGGCGCAGCACACGAGGCGGTCCCGGCATGGTCTCTTGAGAAGAACCGCCTCTGTCGAGCTCTCCGGAGTCTGTAGTCTCATTCAAGTTTCGCGATGCAGGTGAGACATTGACAGCCCCCAAGGAGGTGACCCGACGATGCAACGCCGAGTTGAACGATTTATGGCTCTTCAGGGACCGAGTCCTCCGATGGAGTTGATATATTCCCTGTCCATAACTGTCAGGCGCCCATTTCCCGCTGAGTCGTGTTGCCGATGTAGATGGTCGGGTGGAACCTTCCGAGGCTCGTATACGTTGACATCTTTCCAGCGCTGTCATGTCGGGACTGGCGCGAGGCAAAACATTCTGTATCAAGTTTGGCCTTGCAAAGTGCTCGTTGAAAAGATAGGATGATCTTCGGGGTGTCCCGCCATCAAAATTCAACGAGGGAGGGGTGTTTGGCGGCGTTGGACCTGCACCGACCGGCATGAAGGAATCACCAAACGAGTCTATCGAGGCGATTTCAACACCACCCACACCACCACCACACAATGTGTGACCAGCAAACGTTTCGAATGGCACAGTGTCATCCACAATGACAATGGATTGGCTACCGACTGTGATGGCCATATCGCTGAATGGTCTTCGCTCACGGTTTTGCGTTAAAGCTTCTGATGAAGCCCAGTCCGTTTGAGAAGCTATCCTTTCTGCAAATGAGGAGAGTAGGGGAGAGGATGTTGGAGGAACTTGTACCGGGATGCCGGAAAGATGCTGAGTGCCAGGGCCAGCGGCGGTAGTGGTGGCAGCTGAGGCGGTGGCGGCGGCGGCGGCGGCGGCGGCGGCGATAGAAGCAGTAGCAGCAGAAGCAGAAGCAGCAGCCTCCTCCTCCTCGCGAACAGCCTTCTTGAAATCTTCGGCCACCTCAGCTCCGAGAAGATCGATTCTGACCGGTGGTCGAGAGCCGTTTTGGCGAATGGCCTCCTGAGGTACAACTGCTGTTCCCGGAAGTCGATTCAAGGTAGCCCCTTTCGGCCCGGCTGGCTGAATGTCGGCAAGCACCTGCGAGGTTGTACACAAACCGTGGCCTCGATGTTTCAGGGCGTTTCGGACGCTTCGAAGCAGCTTTCGCATGCCGTAGCCAGACATGGCACCACCCATCGTGCCATCCTTGGAGTAACCGGGACTCTTGGGCCGGAAGACTGTGGTCTGCCGATGTGCATGACCTTGTCGTTCTGAACGACCAACATCGACAACGGCGTGGCCTGGAGGGAGCAAGTTGCCACGAACAAGCCTTCCTTCGGAGAACAGAGCTGGTACGGATTCGTGGTCTGCGCAAGTTGCCTGATCAGTTTGGTGCTCCCGTAGCGAGTCCGAAAGACTGTTATTTCGTTTGTGTGTTTGCGCTGGGCGAACTCGCTTGCCAACGAGAGCCTTTGGTGTCGTTGCTATCGTACCGATGGCGTTGCCCAATGCGTTTGAAGGCACGGGGTGAGCAGCCATCTGATGGCCCGCCTTCTGATCAAAAATCTTGATGATCTTGCCGGGAAATGAGCAAGATATAATGTCTGTGCTGGCGAAGCTTTCCTGATAAGGCGACGCGGGAGTTGGAGCTGGATTTGGGCTGAGCGGGTCGCTCGTGTGGTGGTTCTCCGGCGTTGCGGGCCGATTGTCCAAAACAATATAATCCCCGACAGCATTGGCGTGGGGTATATCCTTGCGAAAATTGGCATGCATTTGCTGAAGGCAAGGGCTGGGCGTCGTCACGACAGCATAACGGGAGTCCGGCTCTGTTGATAGCATTCCCGGTGCACTGGCAGGATCCAAACGTGGATCACGGCTTCCGGCAATGCCACCAGGGGTGATGGCGACTTCTGGGCCAAGAGAGTCGTCGAACTCGTCACCGTCCCAATATTGCGCACAAACCCTGCGCCAGCACTTCTTGAGCTCGGCAAGAATCTTGAGCTGGAGCCTCCGGGAGCAATCATCCTGGGAGAGTTCGTCCACGAAGTCGTTCAGCAGGTTGCAGAATGTTATACGCAGGCTGTACTCGACAATGAAATCATCCATAAAATAGTTCAGTATCCAGTGTCGTAGGGCCACAAAGGTTCGAACGCGGACAATCATGCCAATCTCGTCGTCGCGATCCAGAGCCCAGCGCAATCGGGCGACAAGCATTCGAAGAAGATCGGACGGTTCAAGAAACGACCTGAAGGTGAGGAAGAAATCGGAAAGGAGCTCGTAGTCCAGGAAGCTGGGGGATGTTATTTCAGCAACCAGTCGGGGAGGAGTGGCAGCCGTGACTGCGCCCGTGCTGGAATATCGCACAATCAGTCTGTCATCACAAAAGGGTTTGAAGGTCAAGTTCGTGAACATGGCTGGTTCAATGACCACATGTGTCGACACATGTGTGGACCGTGACAGGCGTGGCGACCGAGGGGAAGGCACGTCAGCGGCCTCGCATTGTGTGGCCTCAAAGGGTGCGCCAGGCGCCCGGGCACCCATGGCATCGGCCTGCCGGGCTGTATCGCCGCCATAAACCGACGACTTGGGAATGCGAGACGAAGGGTTGAGGACCGAGGCAGAACTGGAACGTACGTCGACGGTTGGTGCGTACGAAGAACCTCGTAGCAATGGCGTTCCACGCAAGGTAAAGCGGGGAGTTCCAAGACGCCATGAGGGAATGTTGACATTCAGGACCGGAGGACTGGCAATTGCTCCAAGGGCATCCATAGTCCGAGGGCGGTGCCCGGCCCGATCATGCGTGGCAGAGATGGCGATTTTGAAAGCATGCGAGTCGTACATCCTGGTGTTGCTCGATTCATGAATAGTGCTATCCGACATGGCTCGCCGATGTCGTCTGGTTCGACTCAAAGATTCTGCCTCCGCGTTAAGTTGTCCCTCATTTCCGGCGAGCGGAGTCGCACTGGTGGTCGGAGTCCACGGCCGTGATTCAGAGCTAGCTCCGCCTTCCCCGTTTTTGTTGTTGTTGTTGTTGGTAGTGTTTTTGTTGTTGTTGGAGTCGAGGAGTTTTGTTCTGTTGCTCTGGCTCTGGCTCCAGCTATCCATTACGGCGGTACTAGGTGGCGTTACGGGAAAAGTGAAGTTTGACTGAGGATATCGCTGATGAGCAGATCGAACGCTGGGCCTAACACCAACAAAGTCAGCGACACCGTCACGAGGACGTCAGGACGGGGCACAAGGCTTTTTTTTTTTTTTTCCCTTCTCATCCCTTTTCTCCCTTCTTTTCTTTTTCGTTCTTCAAACACATATACTGGTATTCATGACTCGTCGCGCCTCGATCTCTGCTCCCCCAAATGGTGCTTGCGCTGAGACAAGAAGGCCACGGGGTCAAAACAAAGCCGTACCTAAGATAAATCCTCCCATTATTGCCCACGTTTGACACTGCGAATTGACGTCCCGTGCGACCAGCTGAAGTGCCCTCTGGTGCAATCTCGACAGTTTCCGAGTCGGTCTCTGTTCTCAGGTCCGTACCGCGTTTGTCCGAAGGACATCGACTTTCCGACAAGGGCAGGAGTGGTTTGGAGATTGCGGAAGAACCCGGCGTAAAGGTTCTCGAGATCCATCTCGTCGTCGTATTTTTAGCTGCGGTGTGCGATGGCTTTGATGGGAGAGCTCTGGGTGGCAGAGGAGACGCCTTTCGTGGTTTCTCGTCTCTCGATGCGGCGCATTTCGCTGTTGTTTGTGTCCGAGTTCGGCGTGGACCTTTGAGTTTTAGACTGGCCGAGGCCGACAGATTTGGTATTGAAGGCCGCGTCACAGCCAGAGGGTCAATGGAGTCCATGGCCATACGTTTTGATGCATAGGACTGGGAATCTATCTTGCTCTCAGGACTGCCTTTCACATTCGCGTCAATGTGCTGGAACAAAAAAAAAAGTCAAAAAAAAAAAAAAAAAAGAAAAAGAACATATGCAATGGGGCAAAAGTCGATGTACCTCTGTCCGGAGCGCCATACAATAGCGGCCCGTTGCCCAAGCTTAGCACAGTTCCATTGAAGACGGATGTGCTTGGGCAAAATGTCGGATGGGGTTCTCGTAAGGGGGCCGTGTGGTTCGGGGAGATGGACGAGGGACACGCGCCGTGGTGCATATAATGTGCACAAGGCCGCGAAGGAGAATAACAGGAGAGAATGGATAGAATGGATGGAACGGATGGTATAGACGGTGTAGAGAATGGAGGCGGGATGGGAACAAGGCGGATAGGTGGCGTCTGGTGAGACTCGACAGAGTCATCAACACCAAGTCACACCAGCAGCGTCGATCTTGGAAGCTTCGCCAGAGCTGTCTGGTCTGCTGTCTGTTCAGTGCTGTCTACTGTCTGCTGTCTGCTGTCTGCTGTCTGCTGTCTGCTGTCTGCTGTCTGCTGTCTGCTGTCTGGACTCTAGACTCTCTCTCTCTGTGGTCCGGGCACGGCGGGCACGGCGGGCACGACCAGACGGGAAAGAGACCCAGTCCAATGCAGGACAAGAACTGCATGTGGAGTGCATGTGGGGCGCAGCAGCTGGCATTGTCAAGCTACAAGGGACAGGAAGACACTGCAGGAAGATTGGATGAGGGATGACGGATAATGGAGAATGGATAATGGATGGGGCGGGGCAAGCATCCGGCCAGCAACGCGAACCAGCAACCAGCTGCCACTGCAGCTCTGCAACCACCAGCAACCGCTAGCAACATTGGAACACACACACACACGCAACAAGCACGCACACCATCATCACACCAGCAACACACCAGCCGGCAAGGCAAGGCTGGTGCCAAAGTGGACTCTCCGCCCAGGGTGCTTCTCCGTTGACGTTTGCTGATGAAAAATCGTCTCAGTCCAGCCGTCTAGCCTAGTTGACGTTGGACGACGATCCTGACCTCGAACAGCACCCATCCTCCCCCCCCCCCTTCGCCCGCCCGCCATCCATCCAGTGCGTCCACCTGGTTGTGTCAAGGCCCGATTCGATATTTTACCCGACAAAAGTTGTCAAACAACAAAAAGTCTAGTTGCTGTGGGCCAGGTCCCGTTCATATATAGGCCCACCACGAGTTTCCTTGTTGAGTTGCATGAACACTGACTAACTAGATGGCCCCTCTGTTTAGACGAGCGACGCCGATGAGCCACGAGAGGACCCATGCCGGCAATAACCATAACCTGGTCAGGCTTTGCATGCCCCGCCGCTCGGTAATGAAGGAGGGGAACACAACGGAAGGATATGAAGGATATGAAGGATACACCAGCCTACACCAGACGGCGTTGAATCGTCGCCAGCCGAGTCAAAGCCCTGTCAAGTCATGTCAAGTCCTGGACGTTGACTGGACATCGGAGAGGAGTGACTGGGTGCATCATTTCAAGATCAGATTTGCTCCTTCATGCATCGCGCTCAATCGCCATCCCAGTCATGAGCGTGCCTATACACTCCACCTCAGTCCCACCATGGGTAGCGCTTGCTCCGTATTTTTTTTTTATTTTTTTGGGAGGGACTAAAAGGTTTTTTCGTTATTTCGTCTTGATGAATTATTATCAGGTAGTATGGTTCTTTAGGGCGCCGCATACAACCGCATCGAAGGCGGACGGCATTCAAACTTCAGACGCGACGCAATGATCAGCGGTTGGCGGGGGGGGGGGGGGGGGGGGGCAGAGTTAAGCGTACCAA